>PVHY01028446.1:0-15221 GCA_004024945.1 Uropsilus gracilis | reverse complement strand
CTCCTTCCGGAAGGAGCACAGCGTTGCCAAGTGGGGGGGGCATCACTGGCCCATGGGGTCATTAGCAGGCTGCTCCCCAACATCACACCAGGTGAGAGGCCCAGACCCCACCAAGTCAGGACTAAGACCTCCTCCAACTTCCCTGTGGCTTTGCCCGTTACTGTTCTAGCAGTCACAGCAGCAGCTGCAGCAGCAATAAATAGCACATCTACCCGAGGATCCACCAATCCGGTTATCTCTGCTGTCTCTCGAGCCCCAGATGAGGTGTTTACAAAGCCTTTTAAGCCTCAAGAAACACACAATGTGAGTCTGACTTTTTTTTTTTTTTTTGGTAAACAGATGAGGGAAGGAAGGTTCAGAGAGGCTGAGTGCCTTGCCCGAGGTCACACAGCCAGCACAGTTAGGTAGTAGCTCCAGCTGCATTACACACGCACACACACACACACACACACACACACACACACACAACTTCTGATTCTGCATCTAGATTGGAACCTGTTTCCACTACCTGCAGAGGCTCAGCTCATGCACCTTGCAGCTCTCCTGCTGCTCCAGCAAGCAGAGCAGGGGCGCAGCAGACCTGGACCCTCCTTTCCCGCCCCCCTCCCTGGTTGGCACTGGGCAGAGGACCCCACTCCTGTGGTCCCTTTAGTGCTGATTTACGGAGACCAGACGGTGCCACTGCCAAGGAGACAGCACCCCCCATGTGCCCTGCTTCCTGGGCCCTGATGGGCAACCTGGGACTTTACTCCCTGTGGCTGACCAGGCTTGGGGCGGGGGCTGGAGCTGCCTGGGAGAAGCCAAAGCAGCATTTCTTTCAGGCTTTGGGAAGTGCCACCGCCTCTACTTTGATGCAAAATGGTTTTAATCTTCCCCAAGAGTAAACATCTGCTTAATGCAAAGCTTTCTAAGTCAATTTAGTCCCCCTTTAAGTGCTGCCTGGAAGCCGTGGCTGTTAAGGGCAACCCCAGCGAGATGGAACTGCTATAAAATTCCAAGTGACACAAATGGGTCTTGCCAGCCCAGAACCTGCCCGGGATCCAGCCCCTCCCTGCACAGGCTCTGGCCGGCCGGGGGGTGCAGCCGGGGCTCAGGGTTGGCTCTGGACATGCAGGGGCCCTTTCTGTGCCCACTGGGCCTGTGTGGCCTTCGCCCCGTGCCCAGGGCCTCCAGCTGGAGGAGCGAGGGGTCCTGAAACCACACAGCGGGATGGTTTTTTCCTCCGTGTGGTTTCAGGCCGTCCTGCCAACTAATGGCTCACAGAGACCGGGTGGCCCTTAAGAGAGGGGTTCACACCCAGCGACATGACTCTCCATGGATGGAGATAAATGAAGGGGCTGCAAGTGTGCCTCGAAGACGTCAAGGTGACCCGAGGAAGCCTCTGGAGGACGAGGCTGGAGTGGGGGAGCCTAATGAATGGTCAGTCGGACAAGAGTGAATGCACAAGGGAACTGTTGAGCTCCACTGGACCAGCAAAGGAAGCTGGTGTGGGGGTGCTGCAGGTGACCCCAGCATCACCCAGAAAGGAGCCATGGTGAGTCCTGGGACTTGGCATCCACGTCATGGAGGGGCAGTCGCCTCGAGGGAGGTCTGATCCCCTGGTCTGGCACCGAAAGACCTTCAGGATGCTCCCTGATTCTGCTCCAGCCTCAGGAGCACCTGCTTCTGGGGTTCTGCTCCAGAGAGGGGGCTGGATAACTGAGGGGAGCTTCTAAGAACTGGAGGAGCTGCCCACAGTCCCTGCAGCAAGAGTGCAGACCACATGCCACACACATATACCAGGAATAACCACACGTACATACACATACCACACACACGTGCACCAGGAACACACCACATATACCATACAACACACACCAGAACACACCACATATACCATACACCACACACACACACCAGGAACACACCACATAAACCATACACCACACACACACCAGGAACATACCACACACACAAACATACACACCAGGAACATACTACATATACCATGCCCCACTTAGCACAAACACACACACACCAGGAATATATAACACACACTGTATACCGTGTACTTGCACACACACCAGGAACATATCACACATGCACTGTGAAAACACACACACATGCACGAGCTGACCTCTAATCGCACTTGGTATATGATTAAGTATGTATGTGATATATGCAGGCTCATGTCATTCTCACCACAATGCCATTAGGTCAAGACTAGGAGTGAAGGTTCAGAGGCTCCCAGACTGACTCCTGGTCATCCCGCCTGCACACAGATGCTGGGGAATCGGACCCCAAGTCCATGACCCTTCAGCTAAACAAACACATGCTTCTCTGTACTTCCTTAGGTGGGTCATCTGTGGCTGGCCAGTCCATGTGAACTTGGGTTCTCCAAAAAAGTGAAGGCAGAGAAGAGCACAACAAAGTTGGACCTTTTACCCCCAAACACCTTCCTATTAAAATAAAAGTTCCACTCTGTGGCTCTGACGTTCTAAACATCAGAACTAAAGAAGCGGAAGTCTCTCTCATGGTCTGCCCCATCCTCTCTGACCAGAGATACAGAACACCATTCACACAGACCTCCAGGTCTCTGCTTCTCTCTGGATAGGATGGGAAAGGTGTAACACTGCCTGCCGCCCTTTGACTAGGCTCGTCCTACCTAAAAATACTGAAGAGCCACCTCCGCTTTTCCCTGGAAGACATGCAGGACCTAATTAGAATATTATTTGGTGTATTTACCAAATAATCTGCTGATTCTTTGCTCTCACGCTGCTGCTTTGGGGCCTTCTAACAGCAGGACCAACCCTCTGCTCTCCCTGGTTTATTTGGAGAAGGCGCTGACTTGACTACGAATTCTTCCAAAGGTTTATCAACCCTCTTAGGACAGTTTGTGCATATGCAATGCGATGACAACAGATACATAATTTATTTTTCGGGAGTGAGTTATGAAAGTCAATCAATAAGAAGTGGAAGTCTTGTAAATTATCTATCGAAGATCAGACTACTAAATGCTCTGCATCTACAAGGCTGGCTGGAGTTGAGGTCGCGGACTGCACTATTTATTAGCCCACATGTAAGATAATGCGATTCCGAAACGGATGAAGGCAGACCTTGCTATTAAGATGGAGACAGTAAAAATAAAAATGAAATGCGTTTTGCTACAACAGCAAATCCTGCTCCCATGATTGCCAGGAAAATAAATAAATAAACAGGGATCAAAAGGCGGCTGAGAAAATACCTCTCCCTGAATAGAGTAGAAGGCTCAGAACAGAGCCGGGAACGAAGCAGGGCAGGCGGATGGTGCCGTGGCAGGCCCTCCCGAATTCATCTCAGAATGAAGTGGTTAAAGCACCACTTTGCTACGGGAAGCATCTCCAGTTGCCTGTGCTCCACCCAGGCACCTGTTCAGGGGGGAGGAAAGGGACTTTCCCATCCCCAGGGCCGCTTAGAAGTTTTGAGCAGGGGACATGGACAGGAAATGTCCCAGTAACAGGGTGCTTTGCTTTAGAACCCAGGAGCAGAAGACAACAGCACCTGCTGCTGGACCAGGCCAAAGGTGTGGGGCGGAGCAAGGAGGCCAGTGAGAAAATAGAGGGAGGGAAGTGGCTTTCTTTCCTTGGTTTAATGGGAATCAGGAGAGACTCAGGGGAAAAAATGTGGTCAAGGAGTGAGGTCATATCATCAAAATGGCTCCACCACCATGGCTCCACCCACAGCTCTGCCCGCCATCTTAGCTGCAGGTACCACCACAGATTAGCTCACCAGTATAGTCCTGCTCCCACTGTAGACCCACCCCATAACCATAGCTCCACTACCACAGTCCTGCTCACACCATAGCTCCATCCATCACCATAGCTCCACCTACCGCAATAGCTCCACCCACTTCCATACCTCTACACACCATCATAGCTCCACCCACCATCATAGCCCCACCCACCATCATAGCTCCACCTACTGTCATAGCTCCACCCATCATCATAGCCCCACCCATCACGATAGCAACACCTACCAGAATAGCTCCACCCACCAAATAGTTCCACCCACCACCATAGCCCCGCCCACCACCATAGCTCCACCCACCACAATAACTCCACCCACTGCCATTGCTCCACCTACCATTAGAGCTCCACCCACCACAGCTCCACTTCAGTTTCACCCATCATCATAGCTCCACCCAACATCATAGCTCCACCTACCACATAGCCCCACCCACCAAATAGCTCCGCCCACCAACAGAGCTCCGCCCACCAACATAGCTCCGCCCACCAACATAGCTCCGCCCACCAACATAGCTCCGTCCACCAACATAGCTCCACTGTCATACCTCAGCCCATCATCATAGCTCCATCCACCAAATAGCCCCGCCCACTACCATAGCCCCGTCCACCACTATAGATTTGTCTACCAGCATAGCCCTGGCCACCACCATAGCCCCGGTCCCCACCATAGCCCCGGCCCCCACCATAGCCCCGCCTACCACCATAGCCCCGCCCACCACCAATCTGCTCTTAGGCAACTGAAGTTGCTGAGGCCTTGGGGGAAAACGATGACCATTTTATCTAAAGTACTCATAAACCCTGGGCTGTCCTGACAATTAGCCCCGGACAATGCCCACCAGTAGGGACACCTCCATCCCCCTCCCGCGCCCACACACAGGCTTTCAGGGCCGAGCCTGTGGACGGGCGGACCGCACAGGACTGGCCAGGGCCCATCCCCAGCTCTGGCCTGGCCTTGGGAGGTGGCCCTCTCTTTGCCCATGGACACTGCCCTGCAGCAGAGCCCCCAGGAGGCTCTGCTGGCCGCACAGGTCTATCCCAGAGGCCCCGCAGCAGCACCTGCGCTGGGAGGAGGACGCAGGCCTAGCCTGGCTGCGGGGCTGCCCGGACCGCGCCCCGCTGGCCCCCAGGTTCTGACCAGCAAAGCCCGCTCACAGGGCTCCGCCCCGCCCCCATCTCTCAAGGGGCGACCGCCGCGTACATCAGCCCAGTGCGTGCTGGTCCCTCCGCTCCCCCAGCTCCGGCCTGGCCCGCCAGCCCGGGGGGCTAACCCACGTGGCCACGGACCCCAAGGCCCGCGGGCAGCTGCCTCTGCGCACTCCGGAGCGGGGTCCTCTGGGGGATCGTCCTCGGGCGCCCACATCGGCCCTTGAGAGCCGCCCAGGGCCCCTCACCCGCCCCGGGGAGCGGCCCCCTCACTTCTGTCCACTCTTCCTTCTCTCTCTGCGGCGGACACCCCGGCTCCTCGCCGCCCTGCCTGTGCCCGGGACCCCGAGTCCGCGGGCAAAGCCGGGGTAGCGCCGGACCCATGCTGAGCAGATGCCCAACACGCTCCGTGTTCTAAGGGTCCACACCGCGGTCCCCAGGGTGGGGCGGGGCTGAGACACCACGGGGGGCAGAGGGGGGGGCTGGGGAACACCCTTCTTCAGCTCCCAGCCCCACAGGCGCTGGGAGGCACCGCTTTACCCAGCAAGCACCTCCCCAAGGAAAGAGGCTTTGGCCTTGACCTCGGTTAGCCCCCAGCAGAACTTGGACCGCCAGCAGCCGCAGGGAGCAGGTGGAGAGAGGCGCGAATGACCCTGAAGGTTGAGAGGAAAAGGAATTATCACCCAACAGATCGGCCGAGATGGAGAAGATTGATGATGTCCAGTCTGGGCAGGGAGGCAGGAAGCCTGTCCACCCGCTGCCCGGGAGGGAGGGAGGATGGGGGGGTGGAGGGAGCTCCCGCGGCCATTTTCTGGAGGGCACCTGGCCATGCCTGCCAGCCTGCGAGAGACGCCGGCGCCGGGACACAGCAAACCCCGTTCTAGGGGCCCACCCGGAACATATTTCACGCCGGGAACGTATTTCACGCCGGGAACGTATTTCACGCCGGGACCAGAGGTGGGCCCGGGCGCTCGGGCAGCTGATCCTCACAGGACCCAGGCAGGGGGCGCGTGGACAGGACGGAGGAGACTGGCTACCCAACCAGCTCAGCCGTGCGGGGCTTCAGATGGACCCTTTCGGATGGGGGGGGGGGCGACCTACAGACAGGCCCCTGGAAGGTGGCCAAAGCAAGAAGCAGGCAGAGCAATGCCCACTGACCCAGGCCCAGGCCTGGGGGTGGCATGGACTGGCATGGGGAGGGTTTCCCAGCAAAGTCTTCCCTTCTCGGGTTCCCAGGCTCGGCCGGGCAGGAGGGGGGGGTCTGACAAACAACCACATGCTCCTCACACTGCGACACGGGGCAAGTCTCACTATTGACTGTCCATTTTATCACCGTGACGTCATCCCTCACGTCACCATAATCGTTCGGAAAGGAGGGAAAAGCACAGGGGAGAAGGGACGGCGTGTAGTGCCAGGGTGGATCCTCAAGCGGGTCCCCAAGATGCTGCGTGGTGACAGGGTGCTCTCTGCCATGCCATCCCGGGCGGGGAACACAGCCCCTATGTGGGGACTATCCCTTGTGTGGTCTTCATGAACCTGCACCTAAGTCCAGCCACGTGGCTCGCGACTCCCATGTGGCACGGCACATTTCTAGAACGTTCCATGTTCCAGCCTTCTCTCTTCAGGTCACCATCCCACCACCTGAGGGCAAGGCAGTCACGGACACGGACTCTTGGGAAGTCCTCTCAGGGCAGGAGATGCATGAAGGAGCTGCTCCCTGCTCCAGCTCCTTCAGGTTCCTCGTGACCTGAACACGGCTGTCTTGGCTCCGGATGTCGAGCTGGGACCCTGATGTCTGGAGGCTTCTGAATCGCCCTCCTTCCTGAGGCGGTGGCCGACCAGGGTTGGGGAAGCCCAGCCTAAGAGAATCCGCTCACATGCCTTGGTTTTCAATGAAATTTTTTTTTTGAGACCAGGTCTCGCTACGTTGCCTGGGGTAGTCCCAATCCCACGGACTCAAGGGGTCCCCAGCCTCAGCCTCTCAGGAAGCTGGGATTACAGGCGCCCGCCACCACTCCCAGCTGTTTTTTTGAGACCAGGTCTCACTATGCTTCCTGGGGTAGTCTCGAACCCGCGACCTCAAGTGATCCCAGGCCTCTTGCCTCCCAGCGCTTGGATTACAGGCATGTGCCACCACACCTGGCTGGTTTTTAATGATTTTTTTTAAAAAAACCTATTTACTTATTTATTTTGGTTTTTAGTTGAGGCCACCGCTGGCTGTTCTCCATGCATTTTAGAATTAAGATGTCCATCGTGTCGCATCACATGGACCCTCCGCCTCTGCCCGTTCAGTGGGTCACACCACTTAGAAACGGCCGCTCCTATCCATCACCCCAGAAAGAAGCCAGGGCCGGCGTCACCATCTCCTCCTCCAGCGCCCAGAGCCCCTCATCCACATCCCGCTTCTACAGATTTGCTGGTTCTAAAGGTCGCGCAGACACAGGGCCGTCCTGGGGTGCTGCCACCAAGATGCTTCGTCCAAGCGCATCCTTGTTGGAGCCGGTCGGAAGCTGCTTCCCATGCGCTGGCTCAGAAGCTCCCAGCGCAGGCGCCATCACCTGCCGGCTCGTCCCCACAGCAGCGGAGCATCCTGTCGCTTCGGTCTTTGGCTCCTGCGAACGGTGCCGCCAGCAACACCTGCCCATGTTTTGTGGGGGTGGCCTGTGGGGGGGTGCTATTTTCAGTCCTCTCAGGTGTAAACCTGGGCCTGGAATTGCGAGGTCCCGTGGCAACACCACAGCCTCTTTTGAGGAACTTCTCATCTGTTCCCCGAAAGGATGCAAGACTCCGCGCTCTTGGCAGCAATGGGTGCGGGTTCCCCCTTGCCCCGGTCAACACTGTCCGTGTTTGCATCGTGGCTGCTCTGGCCAGTGACAGCCTGTGTTTCCAGTAGATGCCATTGCTTCCTAGTCAGGGGTGGCGGCCGTCCAGCGGAGGTAGAGCTAGAAGCTTCCTTTGGCGAATTACTTCATATCGGTCATACAACAGACTCAGTGTCGGTGGAATATTGACCGGCTGCTAGTGCCGCTGCTGCCGGGCCTTTGGAAGTCTGGAGACTGGAGACTTCCTTGGTGGCCAAGGACATGATCTTGGGGTACCCTGACTAAGAGCCCCGTGCACAGAGTCATGCGCGAGGGTGGGCTCTGTTTGGAAAGCCCTGCAGCCACCCGCCCCTTCCCTTGATGGCCACGCATGAGGCAAAGTCAGAGGAATGGCTCTGCAATGCCCAGGTCTCCGGGGATGGGTGGGTGTGGAAGAGGAAGAGACCACCCCGAACCCAGAAGCGTGGCCGCGTCCATCATCACAGGTGAGGCGGCCGAGAGAAGGGGGACCACAGCCTCCCTACCATTCTGCACCACCTGATTCTTCCTTAGGGTTGACACAGAATATTCTGGAACCCCAGAGCTGACCAAACAGCAGAGAGGGGAGCCTTCAGCAGGCACAAGCTTCCCTCGCTGACCTTCATGCATCCCAGGCTGGGCTCTCCAGCCTCAGATGGCACCCCCCTCTCCAGGATGGGCGTCTAACTTCTAAGGCGCATCTGCAACCCTCAGCCTCCTGCTTGGTGACCTGGTCCAGGGGAGGACAGGACAGTCCTTTCTGCCTGGCCTGGGGACCAGTGCAAAGGCGTAGGTGACACTGTCCTGCACAGTCCAGCTGGCGTCTTCTGAAAGGCTGAAGGCTTTGCCCAGCCAGAAGCCACCCACAAAGCCACCAGCCATGCTGTTCTGGAGCAGAGATGCTTCCGTAGGGTCCAGCCGTGGGGCCGACAGTCAACTGCAAGTTCAAGTCCCTCCACCCTAGGCTACCAGCGGGTCATGGACTTAGAGGGGAGATTCCCAGCCACGGGTGAGGAATCTACGGCCGCAGATCACACCGCAGGGTCCCTGTTCCTTCTTGGCTCCAGGCAATGGCCGCAGAGTCACTGCCAGGGTCGAGATGGGCTTGGCTGGGTTGGAGACGCCGCGGCCGTGGCTCAGAAGAGCCACTCCTCTGAGACCGGTGGACTCCCCGCCGGGGCCTCCAGCGCCGATGACGGAATGTGCGCGTCTGTGTCCTCCGGGACAGGTGGCCCCGGACTCTGCCAAGCACATCCCCCAACTCACAGCGCCAGCTGCTCCCGGCGGACGTGTGTGTTGGGTGGGGAGAGAGCGGGATCAGGTGTCCAGGCAGAGCCGGGAAGCTCAGGGATGCGGGGGAGGGAGTCAGGGGAGGAGGGTCTCACCCCACTGGAATGTGGGCTCAGGGGTGGGGCGTCAGGGTCTGGGACTCTGCCTGTCACCTGTCTTCTTGCCGATGTCACCGTCCTCACCCTCCTCACGGCTCACCTGTCGCCCCTGCTGCTACAGCCCAGCTTTGTCTCCAGCCCCCAAGACCCTCAGGTCATTCTCCGATGCTCCGGGGTCAAGCGTGGCCCCTACCACGTAGCAGCTGCTGAGCTGAAGTGAGCTGTCTGAGGAGCCTTGGCATCGCTGCCACCCACAGATGGCCCTTCCGTCCCGCGCCCAGGCCCCGCGGCTCCGAGGGGGACACCCCTGACTCACGCTCTGTCCACCGGGCTGAGGCTGGCTCTGGCGTCCAGGCCCCGGAGAGCCCAAACGCTCAAGCCAGGCCCGCTGCTGGCCCAGAAGACAGCAGCGAGATGGCTGCTGCCCCCAGAGGCCTCGCCTGCTTGGGTTACAAGGAGGTGGACGGGAAGTCAGCCGGCCCTGGACACAGCTGTCCTGGGTGGAGAAGCGGGTCTGAGAGCACGTGGCTCAGCAGATGTTGGGGTGTCGCTGGAGGGAGAGGGTGTCCAGTGCCCAGGACGGGGCCCCGGTCAGCAGACACATGTGTAGGCCTCAGGCATCGTTCGGGGCCTTTAACAACTAAATGCACGTTCTCCCTGCACTTCCTGCCCCCCCCCACACACACACCGTGCGCTCTAGTTCTTCTCTGGAGGCCTCCCCCTCTCTCCTCTGTTCCGACAGATCCTGTGTCCACCCTGCCCCCCCTTCCAGGGGGGATCCCTCAGACTAGGGGGCACAGGATGGCAGCTGGAGAAGGTGGGTCTTCACTAGCTGCAGGACGCCTAGCGCGCTCTCCCCACCTGCACCCACACGCCCTCCTGCTCCCATCTCCAGTCCCTACGAGCCTTGTTCCTGCCCTTAGCGATGTGACCTGCGCGCCTGTGTTTCCCACAGCACCATGACAATCGCCGGGCTGGGCAAACAGCCCAAAGGTCCCCACACGGACCCAGTGATCAGAAAGCTGGGGAATAGTCACACACTGGCCTAGGATTCAGCCATCTCGGAAGACAAAGCCATGTCGTCTGGGACAGCATGATGGAGCTGGAGGGGTGGAAATGAGCCAGAAAGAAAACGAGGAAAACCGGTTGGTCGCGCTTCCAGGTGGGATGTAGAAACACAAACGAAAGATGAGAAAAAGCTAAGATGACAGAACTAAAGCCACCAGCGAGGGAGGGGAGGGAGGGTGGCGTCTGGGGAGGGATGAGCACAAGAGACGAAGGAGATGCACACGGGTGGCAGGGTGGATCGTGGGGAATGCAACGGTGTGAATAGATGTATGTGTATGTATGCAAACAATAGCAAATTAATTAATTAATTAAAAAATAAGCGCAAAATCAACCACGGCCCCCCGACTCGAAGGCCCAGGGGGTTCAGCTCGCTTAGATCAAAACCTCAACTTCCTACAAGGTCCTCAGAGGCGGCTGCTGACCTGGCCTGCTTACCCCGCTATGACTTCCTGCCCAGCTCCTCCCTCGAGATCCCCCCTCCCCACCCCAGTCTGGATGCCCATCCTCATCCCTCCTCAGAGCCGTCCATCTAGGCCCCCCTACCCCCCCCCACCCCGCCAGCACCTCACCCACCTGTGCATCCAACCCGAGCTCATGTTCCACACCTGCCCCCTTCCACCATCCGAAGTCACCCTCCGGTCACCCCTGGCAACTGTCTCGCTCACAGCAGTTCCGCCGTGCGCCCCCCGGGGAACGTGGCCCCATCCACCCGCAGCCTCAGGGACCCGCGCAGGCACGAACGGCCACACATGCCCAGTCGCTGAAGCAACACCCGCGAGAAACAAGCTGGCACCAGCTGCGTGCCCAGTCCGGCTCCGGGCCCCTGAGACGCGCCTGGCCACCGGTGCCCTCGGCTGACCGGGAGGGTCAGGCCTGAAGGTGCAAAGGGGAGGACACGATTGGGAGCCGCTGGGTGAGGAGAGGGCTCGAGAACCT
This sequence comes from Uropsilus gracilis, assembly GCA_004024945.1. Taxonomy (NCBI): domain Eukaryota; kingdom Metazoa; phylum Chordata; class Mammalia; order Eulipotyphla; family Talpidae; genus Uropsilus; species Uropsilus gracilis. Next base: position 4,082 of record PVHY01028446.1, on the reverse strand, counting down.
CCCTGCACCCTGCGGGGCGGGCGGGTGGCGCCCGGGACCGCTTCCTCCAGCCTCGCAAAGGAAGATGCTGCAGTCTCCGGACTTAGGGGACTTGGGGGGGTTTAGGTTTTAAGAAAGAGAAGTCGTTTAAACCAAGAGACACGTGGCCCGAGCGACAAGGGCCCACCGACCCCCCGGCCTCGGCTCTGAGCGCAGGGGTCTGGGGGAGCTCTGGGTCCTCTGGGAGCTCGGGTTTGAAGCCCAGTTGTGGCCTGAAATGACCAGGAATGTCAGCCAGGGCTCTGGGCTCCAGGTGGCATTGCCCTGGGGGCTGTCCTGCCTCCTTGGGGTGAGGGCCCCGGGGGATCGCCCACTGCTGGCGCCGGCAGGAGCCACCTCTGCTGGTGAAAGGAGAGGACCTCCTGGCCTGGCGCTGCGCCGGCCCAGGGGCGTGTCCACGGGCCAGGCCGCACCCCCGCGGGCTCTTCCTGCGCCCCCAGCCTGAGCGTCCTTCCTTTCCGTTTCGGAACCGCTTCTGCCCTGCGGAGCATCTGCCAGGGAGATGCAGCCGCCTTCGCCCGAAGCCACCCAGGCCGGCTCCACTCCTACCACCCAGGAGGCTGGGCAAGGGTGCCCGCGTTCAGGAGTCACCTGGGTCTTGGAGACCGTGACCCCCTCGGCCCCCGCCGGCCTCCTGCCCAACAGCCACACGCGGCCCCCTCCGCTGCCCCGGCCCTGGACACAGCATGAGCAGGCTTGGGGCTGGAGTCAGACCGCGGGTGGCAACCTCCAGACCCCACAGAGTGACCCGAGATGCCACACGGGCTCAGGCCAGGCCTGAGGTCCCCACCTCTGAGAGTCCTTCGGGGCCTTCTAGGCCGGACACCGAAGCCAGCGCATGAGCACAGCACGCACGCCCCAAGCCCACTGCCCGGGCGAGGGTCCCTGAGCCCTGACGCCCTCAGCCGGGAAGGTCGGGCACCCGGCCTGCCACGCCACCACCTGGCGCCCACCCCTCCTGGCAGACAGGCCGGGCAGGCGGGCAGGGCCACCGTGCCCTTCACTTGCTTGTCTGGGCGCAGCGTGCAGGACCCCACAGGCCACCGTGCACCCGAACAGCCCCAGCAGCAGCCACCCGCGGGCGCCAGGTGTGGGGCTAGACAGCTCCGGGCCTGGAGGCCGAGGAGGCGGTCAGCGAGGGCCATGTCCAGTGTGCAGCCTCCACAGCACACCTGCAGCCGCAGGGGTGTGGCTCGCAGCCACGGTGGCCGCCCATGGCCCCTGGAGAACGTGCATGCGGCTCGTGCTGCGAGTGACACGTCCGGACACTGGTGACCAAAAAGAAGGCCTTGCACATGCGGCCACCAAGACTGACAGGACCCGCCAGCCTGTGCCATGCCCCGCCCCCCCATCTCCTGGGGACGAGGTTGAGGGGGCCGCCCATTGGCAGAGCCGCCCGATGCAGGGGCAGGAGCCGAGGTGACAGCTGCGGCCCCTCCCTGGCCCTGTCCAAAGCGAAGCCATGGGGGAGGGGGTCAGCGGGCCCCAGAGCCAGCTCCCAGCCCGCATCATCTGGCCCCGCCCCACCTCCCTCTCCAAGCTGTTTCTCCGGGACAGTTCAGAATAGAGTCGTGTCCATGTCCAGCAGAGTGACCGCCGCGGTGGTCACCACAGAAGCGATCAATTTACTACATACACTTACTGACACGCAGCTTTGTATGGACGCAAAACCCGATCACACACTCCATGTCCTTTTCCATGATGATGTGTGACTTTACACATGACGTTTACAGTGTTCGTGCTTCTGCCATATCTGACTGCTCCGGAATGGAACACAGGACTACGTATCCAACTCTCTTTCAGTCTCCGTCTACCTAAATAGTCAGCAGCATCATTATAGATAGTAGCCTGTGGTGCTAGAAATTGTCCATTTACGCGGTCATTACTTTATGTATAGCCTTGCATAAGTTCTATATGTCAGCATATATATATTTTTATATATTTTATTTATAAGGATATATTTATAAAGATATATTTGTTTTACACTTCTAAGGTGTATTTTCTATCTCTGGATTTACATTATCTAGTTGTGATAAATGTAGTGCATGTCATTGCACAGGCAGGATAAACAATATGCGATTGTAACATATTCCTGTTATTATTTGTCTTATAATGAACAGATTATAATATAATAGCAACAATATTCACTTACTTCCATTATAATGTTAATATAACATATCGTCGCTACATTGTATAGAATATATTCCTGTTATTATTTCCATCTTGTAATAGACGGATGATAACATAATAGTAATAATATTTACTTATTACCCTTCTATTAATAATAGAATAGTCACATCGTTGCTACACTGTATATAATCACACGTCGCTCAACTATTCTGTCATGTAGACTATGTCACCGGACTATTGCTAGTTCCAGCTCACTCTCAGTTGTGCTGCCTCTGGGCCTAGCTGGTTTGGGTGCCCGGCACTTGACCGTGAACCCGCTGTCTGTGTGGGTGTCCTGAGTGCCCGTGCCAGGCATGGAACCGTGGGCTCGGCCTGCCTGGGCTCCTGAACAACTACCAACCAGGTGAGTGCCCGAGACGGGAGAGGGGAGAGGGGGGAGGGGAGCGCCAGGTCCAGCCCTGAGCCATCACAGGCACCTGGGGGCTTGGCTCTGAGATGCAAATGGCCAGCAGATCCACAGGTGCGACACTGCCCCACGGCCAGACCCCTGAAGGCTCACCCAGCGCCGCCTCATCACCGCCAAGCAGGCTGTAGCCAAAGCCAGGGGCCTGCTCTTCCAAGGAGGTGACGGCAGTGAGGTCGTGCCTCTTGTCCCACTGTATGCAGCCGCTATCAGCCCGGGACCCCACCCTACTGTCTACACCTGCTCCCAGCCCGGACCCCCACCCTACTGTCTACACCCGCTGCCAGCCTGGACCCCCACCCTACTGTCTACACCCGCTCCCAGCCCAGGCCCCTGCATGATGTCTACACCCGCTCTCAGCCGGGGCCCCTGCTCCGCTGTCTACACTGGCTCCAGCATAGGCCCCCTACCCTACTCTCTACACCCATTCCCAGCCCTGGCTTCCAGCCCCAGCCCCTGCCCCGCTGTCTACACCCATTCCCAGCCCCAGCCCCTGCCCCGCTGTCTACACTGGCTCCAGCCTAGACCCCTTACCCTACTCTCTGCACCCACTCCCAGCCCGGTCCCCTGCATGATGTCTACACCTGCTCCCAGTCCCAGACCCTGCCCCACTGTCTACACTGGCTCCAGCCTGGGCCCCCTACCCTACTCTCTACACCCACTCCCAGTCCAGGCCCCTGCCTGATGTCTATACCCGCTCCCAGCCCCAGCTCCTGCCCCACTGTCTACACTGGCTCCCAGCCTGGGCCCCCTACCCTACTGTCTACACTGGCTCCGCCTGGCCCCTGCCCCACTATCTATACTGGCTCCCAGCCCGGACCCCCTACCCTACTCTTTACGCCCATTCCCAGCCCGGGCCCCTGTCTCCCTGTCTACACCCGCTCCCAGCCCGGCTGCTCTGGGAAGGGGCTTGGCTGGTGCACAGGCCAGGGCCTGGGCCTCTCCCTGCCTTCGCGGTGCCGGTGGGTCGCTGGGGTGGACACTGCACGCGCCAACCCTGTGGGGCCTGGCCGGGCAGGAGCGGGCCGCTGCGGGTCGGGCAGCCCCGCCCCCCCACCCCCTCCCCGGCCCGCACTCCCCCCAGCGGCCCAGCGCAGGATCCCGCGCAGCCGCCTGGCCCCGCACGACAGATGGGAGCTATTCTTATTATTTAGCATTTATTAAGCGCCCACGGTGTGCCGGGCCGCGCGGAACAGGCTGTGGGCGGTCCCCGGAGTCTGTCCCCAGAAGGCCACGAGGAGGGAGCGGAGGGGCCTCTCCTTTCCCCTGCAGGGCCGCCCAGCCCCGCCGCTGCTCAGCCCACCTGCGGGCCAAGGGAAGTGGCCACGACCCCTCTCCACCAGGGCAGGGCCAGCCCTGGGCGCGGCCGGAGAGTGGGGGCCTGTGCGCCTCCTGGCCCCCAGGCCATGATGCAGGTGTCTGCCCGCCCCTCCTGGTGGACCCGCCCCCC
>PVHY01028445.1:0-15221 GCA_004024945.1 Uropsilus gracilis | reverse complement strand
AGCGGGACTCGAACCGTGATCCCTAGCCCCAGCTGCTTCATAGTCTGAAGCTTACAGGAACAAGCCACCGTGTCCAGCTCTGAGACTGACTTCTTTACGTCAGGATCTGAATCTGTATTCTGTTACTTAGGGGTCTCTATCATTCATTAAGCACTTAATAAAGGTAGTCTAAACTGTCCTTAGTTAAATTTATGGTATACCCACCAACACTAATATTTTACTCAGCAAATGAGTCCCTACAGGCAGTGGAGGTAAGCAATGTTGTTACAGTGAGTATAATTGACAAAATGTAAGAACTCTTGATTATAGGCAGGAGAGAAATTATTTAGGTGGTATTTAGGTACCACAGACTCAAGCAATCCCCAGCCTCAGCTTCCCAGGTAGCTGGGATTACAGGTGCTGTTACCATGCCCAGCTATATTTTTTTGGAACTAGTTGATAGGTTGGTATTTTGTAGGAAAAAAAAAAACTTTAGTTGAGGACTGTAGAGAATTATTGACTTAAAAAGATTCATTCAAAATGACAAGCAGGATAAATAGGGAAAGTTTGTAAGCTGAAACCCTGGACTAGTCCAGACAGCAGAAAATATGAGGGGTTTAATTTCTGAATATAATATACTTGTGGAATTATTTCCTGTATATACCTATAGGAATATATACATAAAATTATATATATATGGGCAGCTGAACAGGCTTTTCAAGGTTTACTGTAACCATTGAGTTTTTTCACTTGTAGAGTTACACCCTCTCCATGTGAACCCTAGCTAAGATGGGACACCTGTAGTGGATGTTCATTGAACCTTTGCTGGCAGTGTGAGAACTTGCTTTGCTGGGTCACTGGATCCTTGTGACCAGTTGACAGTCACAGCTCACTACATGCCCCTGACGGTACTTGAACCACGATCCTTGGCCCCGAGTGGCTTCCTAGGCTGCTGCTTACAGGCATGCGCCACCATGCCCGCCCCCTAGCTATTTTTTGAGACTAGGTTTTGCTATGTTTTCCCAGGCGGGTCTCGAACTCGCAGACTCAAGTGATTCCTAGCCTTGGCCTCATGTTTCGTAGGCTGCGATTAAAGGCATGTGCCACCGTGCCCGGCTTATTATTTTTTAGATTGACTGTTTTTAAGCATAATTTAGATGATTAGAAGAAGACTTGATTTCATAATTTTTACAAAATCATGTGCTATGTGCTATGGCTGCATCTTGGAGAAAATTCCTTGTGGAGGCATGTTTTTCTATTCATTTGAAGAGTTACTTCTATTACTATCCCATAAGTGAAAGTAGCAAAGAATGCTTGTGAAGCTTAAAATCAGTACATTCAGTATGAGTACAATCTGTGAAACAGTAGCATCTTTAATAAAAGAACTTTATTGATGTAAATACTTTTTTTCTTTCACATTTAATGTGTTTAGATTTTGTCTCTGATGATTCTCTTCCTCCCCCATATTGTACCTCTCTAGCTTCCTAAACTTTTATAAGAAGTTTTGAAACTTAATGTGGGTAGAGCACTTGGTTCTTACTGCTTCCATAAGTCTTACCTTTGGCTCAACAGGGAGTCTATCTGTGTCCCAGTTATTTTTCATATGAAAACTTTGGTGTCTTAACGCTTGGTAATTTACCTCATTTGATGGCTTAGGTGTGAAGTGATATATTCCAGAGCCCTTCTTGATTCTCTTGTCTATGGGTGGGCCTTTTAGTGGGTTGTCTCCTTGTTCTCCCCTTCCCTACTGTTTTACCCACTCATTGTTTGTATACTTGGTTTATCCAGTTTTGTCTGGGAAGAATGCCTGTTTTCTGGGCTTGAGGCCAAGTTTTTAGTTAACTTTTGGGTGAAACTGTACAGTACCCTAGCTGTCCCCAGAGATGGACTCTTGGAAACCAGTTTTATTTGTTTAGGAACCAGATAGCACATATTATGGTATAAGATGTTGCATACATACTGGAAATTAAAACATATTCTCCCTAAGTGAAACACTGGCTGCCTATATGAGAGCATTGTACTAATGTGTACTAGACAGTCACAGCTAACAGGGGCTTCCAGATGGGCTGCAGCTACAAGGCTGTAGCTATTCATGAGTGACAGTACAAATAAGTTTCACATCTCAGGGTTTGTTTGTGTCCTGCTAAGTTGTTGAGTGCTTATTATATTTTATGCTGTGTGAACCCTTGCAGCACCTGAAGTGTAGGTGTCATTCTCCCAGATGAGGAGACATTAAGTAATTTACTACACTTAAATGATGCCATTAATCTGGGTCTCTCTAACACCAATAGCTCCCACTTCATGATGTATGTACCACCTCTTCAGCAGTGGTGATAGTGAAATTTGAAATATGTGGCATCTGGGTGGCATTTGAGAATGAGGTGACAGCAGCACCTAGGCCCTGGTTAGGGAAACCTGCAAGGAAACCTCATGTGTCTTTTGCTCTTTTGTGAGCCTTGAAGAACAGTATTTCACTATCCCTATTTATTTCACCTCCTAAATCATTCTTAAATGTGGGCTTTTCTCTGGCTTTGCTCCCCCACACCCTGACTTTTTAACTGACCTTCTCTTCCTTGTCTCCTTTTTTTGTTTGTTTGTTTGTTTTTGAGACTAGGTCTCACTATTTTTGCCCTTGGAACTGCAGGCTCACGTTGTCCAGGGTACCACAGACTCAAGCAGTTCCCAGTCTCAGCTTCCCAGGTAGCTGGCATTACAAGGTCGTGTCACCACATCCAGCTGTTTTTCGGTAACTAGGTCTCACTGTGTTGCCCTGAGCGGGACTTGAACCGCGATCCCTAGCCCCTGCTGCTTCATAGGCTGAAGCTTACAGGCACGAGCCACCGTGCCTGGCTGTTGTCTCCTTGTTTCATCTTTCACATTTCATCCAGCAAATTTTTCTTCCAAGCCATATTTTCAAGCCTTCAACAAGTTAAATACTGAGCTCTGTATTGTCATAGTATAGCTTCCATTTATATTCCTCTACCACTTGAGCCTCTTAATAGTCCTTGAAGGTAGAGGGTCCCTCCATTTTTTAGGTGAGGAAACTGGTCCAGAGAGAGGTCACCCTTGTCCAAGGTTACGTTGAAAATATGTTTTTAGTTTGAAACTTCATACTTGTACTTTTAGCTGTGGTGCAGAGTGATCTTTATAAAAGACATTTCATCCTGTCATTTTGATCATCTTTGCAGGATAAAATCCAATTTCCTTAGCATACACTTAGGATGTTCCATGCTGTTACTCTAGGCTAATTTTCTACTCTCCCCCAAACCCTCTACTTTATGCCCCCTTGATATAGATGATTTGGATTTCCTTAAATACTTCTTCCTTTTTCTTGACTCTGAATCATTGTTTATAGAATTACCTAACTTTGGACTCTTTCCTTTTCCCTTCTTCTTCCAGTCCATAACTCTGTCCCCCTACCTATTCCTTTCTGACTATGTCCAACCCTGTCTTCAGAATTCATCTTGGGTCTTATTCCTCTTAATGCTTTTCCTCCGTGTTTGTACTTAGTGTTCTAGTAGATGGTAGTATTAAAATAAGTTTATTGAGCTGAAAGCATTTTTGGAGATGTGACTTTCTAGAAAGAACAGAAAACCGAGAACCAATACTTGGAAAGCTCATCTACCATATGAAACAATGTCATTACCTAAGAACTAGTCAAGAAAGAATACTGTCAAGAAAGAATACAGTGACCCATAAAGTTTGCCCAATAATGAGCTGTTTTGTCATTTTTAACAACATGGTGTGGGTAAGGGTTTATTCCTGGCATTAAGGGATGCAACCTATTAGTAACATGAGGGCATGGCTTTTTTTTTCTTATTTGGGCAGATTGTTAGAACTATTTTCATAGAATCATCTTCCTCTTAAAAACTAGACAAGTCCTTCTCCCTCCTTTCCCTCCCTCCCTTCCCTTCCCTTCCTTCCTTCCCACACTAGGTCTAGCTATGTTGCCCAGAGTAGTCTCAAACCGGTGAACTCAAGCGCTTGAATTACAAGTGGTGAACTCTTGCCTCCCAGCGCTTGAATTACAGGCACATGCCACCACTCGCACCTTCATGTATTCTTTCTTGACAGTATTCTTTCTTGACTAGTTCTTAGGTAATGACATTGTTTCATATGGTAGATGAGCTTTCCAAGTATTGGTTCTCGGTTTTCTGTTCTTTCTCTGAAGTTTCATGGAACATCCCTATTCAAAATCTCAGAGCCTCTTTATGTTTATGTTTAGAAAGTGTGTGTTTTAGCAAAGAAACCTCTTGGTATGTCCTATCCCCACCCTGTCCCCATGACTTATCAAAAATCATCAGGGTCAGTAGTTAAGAATGTAGTAAACTATTGAACATTTGCTTTATTCTTTTGCTGATAAGGGTTTATTCCTTAAAGAAAACAAGCAAATGAAAAACTTTTCTGTGTGCGAGTACTTAGTAATAAGTGTAGTGGGTTTTAACTGATTGTTAAGTCTGCAGATAATGAAAGTATTAACTTTCCCTGACACTGGAAAAGACCCAGGTGTGGGAGGACCAGTTTCTAGGTGGTAGGTTATCAGCTTGTCCTTAGTAGATCATGATCCCTTTCCTTTCTCTGAAGTTCCTTTCAAATAACTCCCTAAACATGTCGTGATTATTTTCAGTTCTTCCTTAAAACAAAAACCAAAACCTACCTTATTGTCAAGTTAGAGGCAAGATAACTTTTTTTTTTTTTGAGGCAAGATAACTTTTAGAAAGTAAAGTTAAATAATTAACTCATCTGCTGAAGGGCTTTTCAAAGTTGGTTGACTCTAGCACCTTTTCCTGATGTTAATGATAGAACCTTTCTGAAGTATTTGAGGCTGCAGACAGGGCCTGGTAAGGCCTCAGGAAGCCCACAGGTCAGGATTATCTTTCCTGAAGCAATGATGCAATATTTCTCTGCTTCACATAGGAAAATAACAAATGGCCCCTGTGAGCCACAAATTAGTAGAATGCCACAGATTTGTAGTCCTCCATTCCATGTAAGTGAAATGTGAGATTTGTTATCTAGAATTTTTGCCCAATGTGAACATAGAATAAGAAGTTAAAAACTGAGTTAGAACTGAGTAAGAGACCTAAGACATAAGAGGGATTTTTGAAGTCTGCCTTTTCCTTTACTCTAAAAAAAAGAAGCTAATCAATTAATGTTCTTAGGGTTCAGTAAAGCATAAATACTGGTTTTTTGGCTAAACCAGATATAGCCTCCTGGAAAAATTAGCCCAGGTGTGATATTATAGTAAAGGAAAAAAGAATTAAAAGACTTTAATTAAAAGCTTTGCTGGAGTCTGCAGTGCATGTTATTTGTATGTCTAGAATAGGATGCTGTTAAGTAGTATTTCTTTTGAAGTTCATGTGTTTGATTTCTTTTTACAAATCAAGATGAGGGGAATTTTATTTCTTATTTCATTGATGACAGCATAAAGAATGAAATCAGTGTTCCACAGATGAGGAGAAAGAGGCCTTCCCACTCTTGTACATTGCTCAGTCTAATTGTCAGTTCTTACATGCTTTGGAAACTCTACAGAAGTTGTCAGGACTAAGCTTCAGGAAATTGTATAATTGCTGAACTTCCTAGTCTCTCAGATTCTTTTCTGATTGAGAATAACACCTTTTGTTTATAGATTTGCTTAGTACCTGTACCCATGGGCCCCATTTCTCCTTATTTTTAAGGAAAGGTGATTTTGAGGTACTTTATTAGTCAGGTGACTGGCCTTCCCAGGATTCTTCCCATGTGTCTAGCACAGGCTACATAGAGAAGAATTTGCTGTCATGTTTCATCCCTGTAAGGATAGTCTTCCATTACAGTGTGTTTTGGCCTTCAATGCTGGTTGTTGTTATTTTAATGGGAGAAGTTATGAAGAGATTCTGAAAATAGCACTGATGGGAGGTGTTCAGTAGTTTACTGATTAGCGTGACTGAGTGACAGCTCTGGGTTTATAACACTCTGCAGATGCACTATTAACTGGCTCTTTTGTTCAGTTTCACTGTTATGTAATAGTGAGTTGCACTCCTCATTCTTACATGCTGTGATGAGCAGAGGGAGAGGATTAGCTTCTCATCCTACCCTTTTCCTAGTTTCCCTGTTTTGTTTTGTTTTGTTTTTTTTCTTTTCTTTTTTTTTTTTGTGGGGGGAGACATATTTGACGACTGTTGCGGGGGCAGTATCCTCATGAGATCTGGTCACCAGGATATTTAATAGCTACTTGTTGACTGACATAAAAATTGGGACTTGTTTACCTCAGTGCTCAAACAGAGGCCTGGAGTTTCTGTCACTGAGGTTTGACAGTTGTCTTAAGATGCTCTACTTTTACTCTCCACTCTCAGTCAGCTACATTGTCTTGGATTATGGTTACCTATTGTTGTTGATTGGCATAGTGAACACTGAAGAGTCAGAGATGTGGAGTTTACTTCTAACTTCATCTCATTACAGAAAAACCATGCAATTCTAGAATGTACCTTTAGCTGTACTAAAGTGAATGAGTATCTTTGGGGACCTGGGGAACAGGGGACCAAGTAAGAAAGAAGCTGTGTTTAGGATATTTGGTGTAACAAGGGTAGATTTCCTAGTGGGACAGTCATGTTATTTTTCATTTTTGTGTTGAGTATCATTTCAAATTATGATTAGAGTTTGGTATTTCTTCAAATGCTACAGACTTCTTTGTTGTTCCCAAATTACATTTTTGTTGATTCTTTCTATTTTAGTGTCAGGTAACCTTTTTTTTTTTTTTTTTTTCCTTTTTAGACTAGGTCTCGCTATTTTTGCCTGTGGAACCGCAGGCTCACGTTGCCTGGGGTACCACAGACTCAAGCAATGCCCAGCCTCAGCTTCCCAGGTAGCTGAGATTACAGGCGCGCACCACCACGCCCAGCTATATTTTTTTGGAACTAGGTCTTGCTATGTGCCCCTGGTGGGACTTGAACCGTGATCCCTGGCTCCGGCCGTGGCTTCGTAGGCTGCCGCTTACAGGCATGCGCCACTATGCCTGGCCAGATAATCTTATTGCTTCTTGATTAACACATAGGTTTTCTTCTTTTGACGCTTATATTTATATCACTCCCATAGTACCTGTTACAGTATCTTTATCATAGAAAGTATCTAGGCTTTGTACTGAATAATCACTACCTTTTTAACCTATCCTTTTAACCTTTCTTCAAGATAATTATCCAGTTTTATCTTTAAAATATTTCTTCAAAGTTTTAGTTAATCTTAGCCTTTGTCCTTTGTCTCTCAACCATGACAATTACCCTGACTGTGAGAGCCCTGTGTGAATTGTTTTGGTCTCTGCATCCAATTTCTATAATGAAGTTTGGCCTTGTCTCCATGGAATGAATAGCAAGCATCTTTATCTGAAGAGTGATGGGGAGATATACAGCTGGGTTTGTGTATGTGTATAGCTCATGTTCTAGTCTTTGACAGATGGTCCTTCTTCCCAACGGTTGCATCTATTGTTTTTTGTTTATAAAAATATTTTTCTCCCCTTGCAGGTCTTCTTTTTACTTGCAAAAACTGAGTTGGATCTAGACTTCATATGTTTTACCCAGAGAAGTTATAGGATTATTAGTTTGAAAGAAGAAACTTTTTCCTACTTCACTATATAGTTTTTAGGTCAAGTATACTTTCCCACTACCTTGCTAATACTCATATGTCATTGTTTTCCTCAGTGTTTTTGATCAGTGTTAGAGTAGAGAGAGACTTATGGGGCAAGCTTATTTAAGTAACTGATATGAATTATAGACTATTTCTGTAATACTGAGTGTGTGTGCATATGTGTGTTTATATGTCAGAGCCCAAGAACTGGGCATAAGTTGAATAACCTTGAACATAAAGTAACAATGAAACATATAATATAGGTAGGTTATGTAAGTCTGTTTAGAAGACTGTTTAGAACTGGGCCAGATCTCCATAAGGAGGGAGGGCAAGCTGGTGAGTCCAATTTCTACTTGCCTGAAGTATGTTATAATTATGAAATTGATCAGACCTAGAGTCCTTAGAGAGAACCCAAGTGAGACTTCCCTCAGAGGTGGTTCCAGTTCCTGCTGGACTCAAGGGAATAGGGAAAGAGGTTTACCTTCTAGCAAGAGGACATCCTGTCTGTGTGTGTGGTTGCTGAGGCATAATTAGTGTTTTTAACCCTAAGTTAACTGTGTCTTAAAGGAAAGGAAGTTTGATACTGATTTCCTGCTAATTAACTAATAAGCTAAGTAGTGTATTGTATATGTACTTTTAAATAAGATTTCTTTTTTTGTATTTGTTGAGTATTTAAGTTTTTGGAGAACTAGGAACACATGATTTTATTTTCTTCCTTGTTAACCATCTTTTAGATTATTTTTATCACTAACTATTGTGTTTTTCCTAAGGATGTTTTCTTATATAATCACAGAGTAATCCTTAAAGATCAAGAAATATAGAACTAATACAATACTTTCATCCATAGTCCATATTCACTTATATCACCCACTGTCCTTAATATTTTTATACATGTTTTCTCCAGCTCAGGATTTAACTCAGGATACTACATTGAATTTAGTATTTTTTCTAATCTGAAATAGCTCTTTGAGAATTAGTTTATCCTATATGTGTGCTGGGATGTACACAGTCCCAGGATTCTTCTGATACTTATTTTGATTCTGACTTCCTTATGGCATTTAAGATAAAGGTACTACCACCTTGAGAGGAATGGAACTGTGTTGAATGAAATTCATTTGTGTAGTTTAATTCTTTCTCACCTCTGAAGAGAGGGAGGAATCTTAGAGGGTTTGGTGAGGAGTAAATGATGTGGTAGGGGAATGGGGCAAGGAACATGGTTTTGCTTCTCTCCAAACCTCTTCAGTGTCACTGTCTAGTAGATAAACCTGATCTGCTTTTAGATTGATCTGGACTTAGGAGTGACTTAGACTCTGGAATCCTAGGCAAAGTGAGCCACCATGGTTCTGCCATGTAGGCCATATCTCTGTAACCCCAATGAGCTGTGTGGGAAAGAGACACAGAGTTCACAAGTTGAATTGTAATATTTTGCCAGAATTTCTTTTACTCTGGTCTCATCCCCTGAATTCACAGATATGAAGACCTTATGGATACACGATAGGATGTTTTAATATAAGTGCATGTATGTGCAATTGTGTGTGTCCATGTGTGTGAGAGAGAGACAGAGACAGAGAGAGACAGAGAAGAGAGATTGATAAAGGCCAGATTTCTCTGTGAAGCAATGGATTTGTCACATAGGTTTCTCATAGCCAAGTCTGTCATCCCTGCTTTAACTCTTATCTTTGCAGCCCACCTTGTTGGTCTTCTCTCCTACCCAACTTTGCCATGTCATGTCCCCCTGCGCCCCATGCCCACCTTTCCAGTTAGTTAACTCCTTGGAGAATGAAATGAGTCTTTCTTTTGCTTCCCTCATCAGTGACCTTCTAGAATTTTGCACCTGATTATTCAGAATCCCTGGATTGACCCTACAGGGATATGCTACTCATGACTTCTTAGATGAAGGGCCTAAACCAAGGGAGCATTGGAGGGGGAACCTTAGCCCTTGGCCCTTCTAAAGGGCATATGGATAGCAGAAATCCCATGGTAAAGTAAGAATTTGACTTTGGAAATGTAGCATTAACGTCAATCATTGAGAAAGTTTGTCTTTGATGGTTAATTAAATTTATAAAATAACACTTAAGTATCAGATTAAACTTGTAGTTTTTTTAAATTTGAATGTAGTATGGAGCTGTACTTGTTACATGTTTAAAATGCCAAATTTTTCTTTCTTCTTTTTGAGACTAGGTCTTGCTATGTTGCCCGGGGTAGTCCTGATCCCAGGGACTAAAGAGATCCCCAGCCTCAGCCTCCTGGGTAGCTGAGATTACAGGCGCCCGCTACTGTGCCTGGCTGCTTTTTTGAGACCAGGTCTCACTGTGTTGCCTGGGGTAGTCTTGAACCTGTAAACTCAAGCAATCCCTGGCCTCTTTGCCTCCCAGCGCTTGGATTACACCAAATTTTTCTTGTGATATCTGAAAGTTGGTTTTTTTTTTTGAGACTAGGTCTCTCTATTTTTGCCCGTGGAACTGCAAGCTCTTGTTGCCTGGGGTACCACAGACTCAAGCAACCCCCAAGCTCAGCCTCCCAGGTAGCTCGGATTACAGGCACGCGCCACCACGCCCAGCTATTTTTTTGGAACTAGTGTCGCTACGGGCCCCAAGCGGCACTCGAACCGCGATTCCTAGCCCCGGCCGCTTCCTAGGCTGAAGCTTATAGGCACGAGTCACCATGCCTGGCCTGATATCTGAAAGTGTAGAGGAAGAACCTTAGATTCTTTTTGTTTTAGAATAGCAGGTCTAAAACTTTTTGGCCTTAGGGTTCTTTTATATTAAGACCCAGAGAGATTTTGTTTATATGGATCATATTGTTTAGTACCTGCTGTGTTTTTTAAAACTGAGAAAAATATTAACTTATTTAAAAATAATAAACTTAGCTGGTCATGGTGGCATGTGCCTTTAAGCACAGCCTAGAGCTCAGCTAAGACTAGGAATCGCTTGAATCCATGGATTTGAGACTTGCCTGGGGCAACATAGCAAGACCTAGTCTTAAAAAAATAGCTGGGCATGGTGGCGCGCACCTGTAATCCCAGCTACCTGGGAAGCTGAGACTGGGGATCGCTTGAGTCTGTGGTATCCCGGGCAATGTGAGCCTGCGGTTCCCTGAGCAAAATAGTGAGACCCAGTCTCCAAAATAATAATAATAATAATTAACTTGTATGTTAACAAAAACTACATTTTAAATGGTGGAAAAAATCCTGTTTTTCCAAAGCAAAAATATTAGAAGAATGGAATTGTTATACAAACTTGTATGTTAACAAAAACTACATTTTAGATGGTGGAAAAAATCCTATGTTTTCCAAAGCAAAAATATTAGAAAAATGGAATTGTTATACAAATTTGAAATGCTTGAATAGATAGTTGAATCTGCTTCTGCATCTAGTCTGTTGTGACATTTTATTGACATATTGATGAAGAAAAACTGGTCTCACACAGCAATGTAGTTGAAAAAGGGAGGTATATTTCAATAATCTTTTTAGAGAATTATGGGTAATTTTGGTACTATGCCAACGGTCTTAAAAAGTGGTAGTTTCTTCAAGGTTAATTGTTGCATCATCAGGGAAATTTTTTATTCTGTTACATTAAAGTCCATTGGTCTTTCTTACATTTTGAAGGGCTCTTTAATTCATGAATGATTTTGATATCAAGGGCCTCTAGGGGTCTCTGGGCCATCCTTTGAGAATTGCTATCTCAGAATCTCTAAGGGGCCAGGTATGGTGGTGTGCACCTATAATCCAAGTGCAGGGAGTGAAGAGAACAGGGATTGCTAGAGTTTGCAGGTTCGAGACTACCCTGGGCAACATAGCAAGACCAGTTTCTCGAAAAAGCAGCCAGGCACAGTGGCAGGTGCCTGTAATCCCAGCTACCTGGGAGGCTGAAGCTGGTGATCGCTTGAGTCCACAGGATCTGGGCTACCCAGGGCAACATAGCAAGACCAAGTCTCAAAAAAAAAAAAAATCTCTAAGGGAGTTTGAAGATGAACTTAGGTCCACCTCTCTCTTAGATTGGAGTAAGAGGGGGTAATAGAAACAGGCAAAACTAACTTTCTCAAGGTCATGCAGCTAATTTTCCCAGGTTCTGACCGGAATTTAGGCTTTTTGACTGATTTTGTATGTTTGGCTCCAGTGACTCAGCTATGCTTCATGCTGAGGTCCTGTGTGTGGCTCTGCTATATTACCTTTTGGGGACAGTATCTACTGTTGCTATGTTTCTTGGAGTCTGAAGGTTTTTTGACCATCTTCCCTTCCTCGTTTTGCTTTAAGTTCCAAAATTGCCAAAAGTCTCTTTAGATTTCCAAACAAAAATATTTTGAGCTGTATTGGTTTAGCTCTGTACGCCTTTGTGTGTATTGAATGTATTTTTAAGTAACTGGCAGATAATACAAAGTTAGATGGAAGTTTGAAGTATACACTGGGTCTTTGTCTTGCACAGGAAAAGTGTTTAGAAATAACTTTAGAAATACACAGTAGTGCTCTCAGCAGATTGGAGGAACTCTGTGGGTACACAGTGAATATTGTATATATGGATTGAACTCTTTCCCCACCCCCTTTTTTGAATTATAAATTCTTGGACTCTTAATAGGTTTCCTTGAAAAGGCATAACCCAAGAATTTGAACTGATGTTTTTATGCCCTTAAAAAACAACAGGAAAGCCCCTTTTAGACTAGTGTAAATACATGGTTTTATTTTATTCTTAATGGGGAAAAAGTATGAGTGGTGCTTGCTATGAAATTATTTTGACATCATTTGAAGAAATTTAATACTACTCAGATTACCAAAACTAATGAGGACATAACTGTTTGGAAAGAATTCTTTTATATTAAAGATAGGATTAGGATGCTAATGAGAACCACAAAGACATCTCTGAAATTGAACAGGCCGCTCCTCAGTGGTGAGGCAGTATTTTTATGTAATGGTAAGTTCATGTATTTTTATGATTTTAGTGTGGACTCGCCAAACATGGTTTGCTGTGAACAAAACTCTGCTTGTGTGTATGTTTTTTCCCTGTATTTTCCTCCCAGGGTGTGTCTAAGGACTGTGCCCACATAATTAATTCACCTATTCTTTGCCAGGTATCATGCTGTTAGATGTGTCGGTTGTCTTTGAATTTAGCAAGGAGCAGTGAGGGGTTTAGATTGTGGTTGGCTGTGAGTTTCTTTTTGAGGCTAGGTCTCACTGTTTTTGCCTGTGAAACTGCAGGCTCACATTGCCCAGGGTACCACAGACTCAAGCAATCCCCAGCCTCAGCTTCCCAGGTAACTGAGGGATTACAGGCGTGCACCACCACGCCCAGATATTTTTTGGGACTAGGTCTCACTGTGTTGCCCCAAGTGGGACTCAAACCACAATCCCTAGTCCCAGCTGCTTCATAGGCTGAAACTTACAGGCATGAGCCACCATGCCTGGCTGTGGGTTTCTTTATAATTATAATAGCCTTCTTTTTGCAAATCTAATATAGTAAACTATAGATTTCTTAACATACTACTTAGGACTGAATACTTGCTTTACAGAATGATTTTCTTTAGAGTTTCTTTTAATAACTAGTTCTCCAATTCCATTAAATAGAATTTGATTCCTAGAATTTGCTTTATAGGAATACAGGTCCTCATTAAGGGGCAGCACACCCACAATCACTCTCCTACTTTATCTGTGTGTTGGAGGGAGAACAGCTCTTCCTGGAGACTGAGGCAGTGTTTTACTTGGAAGGAGGAACAAATGGAGGAGATGCATTTTTTCCCCTTATCAACGTTTTCCTCATATTTGCTAGTAGTCCTAAGAGTTAATTTCTTGAGCCAGGGCTGCCTTCCCTGTGTTCTAGAAGGATGTAAGCAGACGGAAGGATCTGTATGTGGAGGTGAAGCCCTTGAAGAGACAGCGTGTAATTGTGCTGCTGTGTCCCTTAGGTGCATTTTCCACTTGCCATCATCTCTCTTTATTATTCTTTGTTACCATTGTCTCTTTTTTGCTTTTTTTGAAGATTAGGAATGGTAAATCCTACCCCTTACATAGTTGGTATGCATCTATAGAACTAAGAAGAGATTTCTTTGTGTTGTCTATGAAGAAATTTAGTGACTGGTGGAGGGAAGGAAAGAAAAAAAATTGATAGGACTTAGGAATTCCAGTTTCTTTTCTGTTGGCATCTGATAGTCTAAGCACTATTTTAATGTTTTAAAAATGTTTAGCAGGGGACTGGATCTATGTCTA
Source organism: Uropsilus gracilis (assembly GCA_004024945.1). Lineage (NCBI taxonomy): Eukaryota > Metazoa > Chordata > Mammalia > Eulipotyphla > Talpidae > Uropsilus > Uropsilus gracilis. The sequence continues at coordinate 1,453 of PVHY01028445.1, read as the reverse complement.
ATATACATGGCTTAGGATGTTTATCTGATACTAGGTTTTATCAGGAGCTTGGGATTGAAGTTTTTTGGAAAATGTTAACTGATGGATTGCAGGAGGCCTTTCCTTGTACTCTTTATCACTAAGTGATTGTCACTTTTTCACCACTGCATATTTCTTTTCTAAAGTGGCAGTCATTCAGATTATCTAAAGGAATTTGCTGGTTATAAATTGTCCCCTACTTTATTGTCTGTTGCCGTATGGCCCATGAAAAAATTTGTAGTGAAGGGAGTTAAAAAAAAAAAAAAAAACCTATGAAGCTTACCCTTGATTTGCCAGTTTTTAGCCATGAAGGAGAGAATAAACATGAATAACATGAATGGGGAAACGGGGAGTCTCCTTGGGGGCTGTAACCACTGAATGTATGTAGCAAGAACAGCTGTAACTTCTTAGGTGCCTTTTTTCAAAAGGTATTTGAAATGTCTTGTCAGAAACTTATATGAAGAATAATCATCTGTGTGGTAAACTGTGCATAGTTGCTAACAAGAAAGAGAGTTAGTTACTTCTAGATTAACCAGGATGAAGTAGAGGAAGAAGATGAAAACTCATTGTCTGGAATATTTTGTGAATAAAACTTGGGAATCCCCGCCCCCAAACAATTGTTCTCTAAAGCCACTCTAATCAGGCGAGAACACTGAAAGTTAAAACACTTAACTCATGCAATCAGGATGAAACAGAGGGTTATACTGATTACAAACTTTGACTTCGGAACAGAGTATTTGCTAATTAATTATGCTGGTGTTCTGTAACACATTTCACTTCTAAAGCTGCTATTATTTGGTCTACTAGTTCCTTTCTAGAAACTGTAAGCTAAAGATTTGTACTCTATTAATTAATAGTAACTTAACATTAGTAATATTAATTTGTATATGTGGATCATCTTTCTTCCCATGCCTTAGTGTACTTTGTAGATGTTTTTGGAAGTGTGTTATTAGTGCAAGCATTTAAATTTTATTGTTAAATAATTTCACAATTGTTATTTGCTTCAGTTATTTTGAAAGGCTAAGTACATGACCCGTCAGGATCACACACTCATAGTTTCTGTGGTTTTTAACTGAGCAGTCTTAAACTTCTACTTTTCTAAAACTCTAAAGGATCTAGCTTGCTTCATTTTGTTTCTATTTCTGTTCAGGAGAACATAGAAGTTTGGTTTCAAGTTGTTTCTGGACCATGTGAGGCTTTCATTCTGTAATAGTTTTGTATTGAATAATTGGAGACTTGTGTTTTGGTTTTTATTTTTGGAAATGGGAGGAATTTTAGGATGACCTGATTGTTGATGAAGTTGTCTACAGCAGTTTCTCTTGTAAAAGATTATTTATCTGTGCCCCCATCCCATTTTATTATGAAAACTTTGAAATATACAGAAATATTGAAATATTTGGTCAGTTAATCTTTTTTTTTTTTTTTTTTTTTTTTT
>PVHY01028444.1:0-15233 GCA_004024945.1 Uropsilus gracilis | reverse complement strand
CTTTAAAAAAAAAAAAAAAAAAAAGAAGAGATGAAGTCACCCTTATGCTCACTCCAGGTCAACTCAGGAGCTGCTCTGCTGAAACACCTCATCACAGCAACCATCTCCTCACACTCCCTTTCCCTCACTCCAACTCAGGGCCACCCTGCTGACAGTGCCTGGCCTGTGTGGGTTCAGATGAGTTCTTTCACCTTCCTTCGTCTCAGTTTCCTTCTCTTTAAAAGGAGAGCTCGAACCTTTGTGATCTCTAAGGTATTTCCAATGAGAAAATTCTAAGAATTTATACCCATCAGAGAACAATTGAAATTGACGTTGGGAGGGCGAGTGCTGGCGAGGGGAGCTAGAACAGATATGAATCATTTCAGTGCTGCGTGCTGAAGAGCTCATGGCAGGTTTTGGTATTCATCTGCCTGGTCGAATGCTCATGCGCTGCCCTTGTTTGGCCTTGAAGTATGTGGGTTTTTCCATTGTTTCTAGTGGGGACAGCGTTGTGTTGCCACAAGTCATGGAGTCACATCTACTTGGGAAACCTCCTTCTTGGAGCCTTGTCCAGGAAGCTTTCAGCCAGCACCTCGCCTCAGCAGTTCATGGTGACTCCGGGTGACCCCGCTGGCCAGGGATGTGGTCTCTCCAGCCCCCTGAACAATGCAGGGGCCGATAGGCTCTTTTCATGCTTTTGCTCCCCAGCAGAAACAGTACTGCCGGCTGCCAGGCAGGTAAGCAGACGACTGTCACACTCAATAGGGCTGTCAGACCCAACGTGAGTCAGCGTCAGCTTCCCCCAAGCACAGCTGAGAGACAAAGGAATGGATTTGCTGGAGATGTACACAAACCAGAGCCTATTATGTTCAAAAAAACATAAATAAAGCCAGGGAAAAGGCAGACGGAGTGAAATTATCTTTTTAAAACATCTTGGCAAAATAGCACTCAGCACCCATGAGCACAATAGTGGAGTCATCCATGTGTGTCAACCTGTAGCTTTTAATGACAGGGATGTATAAACAAGCAGGTAACATCCAGCCCAGCTGCTTTGGGGGTTTTCTTTACTTACTCTCTTTGAGAATGAGTTGGTGGCAACACAGCTGAGAACCGCCTTAGAAAAGGAGTAATTTAAGTTGAACACAAGAAAGGAGACACGGATGAAGATTTGGAAAGAATTCAGACCTCCACAAACCTACAAAGTAGGATTTGACAGGAATCTTACCTCTCTCTTAAAGGATAAACTGGATTTTCCATGTCTTTTGGGTGGAGACGAAAATCTCAGCAGTGAATAATTCTGTATGAATAGAAACGCTTTCTTCATGAAAAGGAAAATGCACCCCATTTTCTCTCCATCTTAGTTCAGACTTCTCTGTACCCTCTTGCAGTTGCTATCCGGCGTGAAACATCCGGCTCACAGACACACAGACACTGAAAAAGTTTCACTCTTTTAAGTATTTTCTTCAAAGAAAAAAAAGTCCAAAATGGTCTGCCTTAGTTTTTGTTTTTTGTTTTTTTGTTTGTTTGTTTGTTTTTTTGAGACTAGGCCTCACCATGTTGCCAGGATAGTCTCAAATCCCACGGATGCAAGCAATCCCCAGCCTCAGCCTCTCAGGTAGCTGGGATTACAGGCGCACGCCACCATGCTCGGCTGCTTTTTTGAGACCAGGTCTTGCTATGTTGCCCTGGGTAGTCTTGAATCTGTGAACTCAAGTGATCCCAGGCCTCTTGCCTCCCAGTGCTTGAACTACAGGCATGTGCCACCATGCCTGGCTGCCTTTGGCTTAAAGATAGTTTATAACAGCAGATGTTATTTATTCATAATGAGTGGGAATGAAGGGAGCTTGGGAGAGTCCTTAAAAGGGCAGATTGATGTGAAGAACTTCTCTTCCAGAGAGGAAATAGGGCAGGGAGTTAATTGTTATTTCTATGAAAGCAGAAAACACAGCCCTTATTTGTCAGACTGTGATATTCCAGATGCTTCTCATGGAAGGTCTCTTTACAACAACTATAAAGTGGTCATTTTTTCATTTTCTTGAAGAGGAGCTGGATGAGGGCCAGGGAGGTTATATAACAGCTCAAGTCCACATATTCAGTAGGAAAGAGGGAAAGGAGGATATTTTGCTGTCTTACTGCTTTTCTGGATCACTCCAAGCAGGTAATCCTGATCTTCTGTCTGTCAGGCTTACTGGGAACTGGGGATGCGCAGAGGAGCCAGCACTCACCGTGGAGCAAATCCCAACAGCGAGTGAGCGTTTGTGGGTCCTCGCAGTGTGTCCTCTCACAGCAGGGCTGTTGCAGATGCAGCCTCGCAGATGGCCAAGCGGACATACCTATTCCTCCTTTTTCAGATCATGCAAAACACATGCTCAGGCTAGTTCTCTCATGTAGCTCAGCTTGTACACAGGAGCAACGGTCGAACCAGGGTTTGAACCCGGACCTACAAAGCCTTGTTCTTCTACATCATTAGTGCTTAGTGTGCGCTCCTAGGTATGTTATACGGACTCCTATGTGCCATCGACAGAAGGATTTGTAGCTTACCAGAAGATCCTGACAGTGAATGAGCATTTGCAAAAGAAATAAGGTGGGGGGGGAACATTTTGCTCTGGGAAACAGTTTTAGAATCTTCCAGTGATACTGTTAAATCTCTCTCTACTAACCAACAGTGGGTTTTCTTCGTTGGTGAACTTAGAGTAAAGGTATATGAGAAGGTTGTACAAAACTACTTTAGGTGGTGTGAGTAGTGCATCGTAGGGAAGTGAGTTATCAGGCTTTCTGCATCACTGGCTTCTGTGGCGACCACCTTTGACCTTGCAAAGTGCTTGGGAGTGTGGGCATGGGGCACAAATACCCATAGTTGTGAACAGCTGGACTTCAAGAGCCTGGGCATGCGCGTGTGGAAGTGTAAGCAATGATTCAAGTGGCTGCAGCAGCAGTAGCAGGAGGATTGACTACAAAAGAGACTGCAGAGAGCCCAGAGAAAGAGTACGAAGATTGTCTAGGGCCCGGGGGCTTATGGTACTGGTTTATTGTTGGTTGGTGTCCCCTAGTCACTATAAAACCCTGTGCATGCTGGATGCCGTGGCGCATGCCTGTAATCCCAGCTATTTGGGAGGCTGAGGCTAGGAATCACTTGAGTTCGTGGGTTCGGGACTACCCTGGGTGACATAGTGAGACCTAGTCTCTAAATAAATAAATAAATATATATATACATAAAATAAATAAAAACCTGATGCTAAGGCTGCCAGCATTCGCTTTTAAGCACCTAGAGCCAATGTCAAACCTTCCTGGGTTGGGATGGGTGTAAAACATGCATACAACTCTCAGGAAAAAAATGGAAACAAAGATAGGACTCCCGAGGAACTGTCCTATGCACTTGCTGATAACCGGGTCACAAAGCCGAGCTCCCGTCTTCCTGCTCCTTTGTGAGAAAACTGTTTCCCAAATCCGGTCTTGCTGTGTCCTGAATGCTGTTCTGGCTCCCCCTTCTTCCTCGCTCAGCTATAATCCCCTCCAACCTTTCTCTTCAAGGGTGGAAATGTTTTAAACGCCACTTATGTCCCCATTACCTCTTGGCCCATCTCCCCATGTTGCCTGGGTCACAAGCCGCCTGTCCTGAGAGCGCTGATTCGGAGCATCGATATTTACCCAGTGGTTCTCATCTTCCCCTTGCGTTAGTGGCTTTTAGTGAGAACAAATCTCAGTTTATTTCCTAAACACTTACTTTTCTTGAGACTTTCCTTTCTTATTCTCTATAGCGTTTGGCATAGTGCATCACAAGTTGCATTAATAACTCACTTATTAATAATTAATACTTTATCATTAACAATGGTCATTAATAATGGTTAATATCACCAATGTTAATAGCAAACAGTGATTAATAACTGATAATTTGCTATTAATGAGTTATTAATAGTAACTAATATTGATAAGCAGATATTAGTTAAGTGAAACTCAGTTCAGTAAAGGCCAGAGCGAAGTGGGTATTCCCAGCAGCTGGGCTTCTGACTTCCTCTGAGTCAGGAATCAGTTGCTTCCCAGCCAGGGCAGGAGTGGGAGTGAAACTGGGTGCCCCCCCCTTTTGTGGCAGTTAACAAGGTGCTCCTCCCCCCTTGGGCAGGGGCAGTTAGCCCCTCCCCCCCATTTGGTGTGGCAGTTAAACTCCCAGAAGTGACAGTTGGAACAAGAAGTTGGACCAGAAGGGGGGGTCGTGGGGATAAAAAGGCAAGGAGCAGAGACTAGGGAGACACAGAGACCTTTTTGGGGAGGAGAGAGAATTTTTGGGAGAGGAGAGACGAGAATGGCAGGTGGGTAAAGAGTAGCCGGAGTGACCAGCCTGGGCAAAAGCCCCCTGGAAGAGTGAGCTGGAGGTGACAAGGAGCCCTGGTATCTGGCAGAGTGGCCAGTGTGGAGAGTATGGCATTGTAGCAAGGTGACATGGAAAGCTGGTACCTAGAGATGGCCAGCCATTTGGAAAGCTGGTTTGTGCATCAGCAATTGTAGAAGAAGTTTGAAGAGCCTTGGAAAACTGGAGCAGCATGGAACATGAGAGAAAAGAAGAAAAGAGAGGGCGCTGGCGAAAGACTGGACTTTGAGATAGTGCTTACCTCTGAGGTTCAGAGGGGTAAAGGCACCATCATTGGACTGTGTCTTGGGACCTTTGGGACTGAGAATGGTGACTGGGGTAAGATGACTGGCCACTTGTGGCTTTAAGGACTTCTGTTTCCTTGTTGAACTCCCTTGTTAAGAAACCCTGTTGTTAAGCTGCATTTCGAGTGGCAACTGTTACGCGTGGGCGATAAGGATCTGTGGGTTTGTTAGTTGGAGGGCTTTTGCCCTCCCTTTTTGGACCCAATTTCAGTAGGACAGGGCCCGCTGGGAGAGCAAGGTGGCGCTACCGTTGCCTCTAATAACATTTCCCTCTGGCAAATGGGCACATGTCCACAGAACACCCCCACCCTTCGTGAAGGAGCTGGTGCAAGCCGAAGGGCACCTTGCCCTGCAAGTCAGAACCTTATTGATGAGAACACGTGTGGTTGCTTAGCAACAATCGTGGTGTCCCACATGGAGGAAGCCTACGATCTCGGGTGCAAATGCAGCAGAACAGAGGGTTGAAGTCGGCCACAAAAGGCCCAGATGCGGCTGTGCATCCCAGCTAGAGCAGAACTCTCCAAAAAGACATTTTTGCATAAAGTTCCCCATGCAGCTCCTGACGGCGAGCACATGCTGGCAGGAAGCGGCTCTCAGCGAGCAGAGGCCGATGGCTCTTCCCGAGAGCCATTTTTTCCAGCCCGAAGCCCGCACTTATTTCTTCCAGGGCACCCGCTGATCCTCCCCCCTGACCTCGCCCACAGAGCCGAGGACCTGGGCTGCTCCGCACCTCCCTTGCAGACTGGGAATGATGTGCGGGCCAGAGAGAGAGTGCCCCTGGGCCGAGGGAGGGCCATGGGACCCTCGGCAGGTGGCGGAGAGGAAGGGCTGTGCTCACTTTCCAGCTGGCCAGGTCCCTTGGCCATTTGGTAGTTGGTGAGTTGCGAGCTGGAGCCCCTGGTTTAGCACTTTCAAAATTCCCTGGCTGGAACCCGCCATGGCTGGTGGCGGTCAGAGTGCGGCTGGTGGCGGTCAGAGCGCTCTGTCCCGGTCTGATGGGCTTAATGGGCTAACATTGTGCTGTTTGTTTTTGACAGATACTTTATAGGTGCAGCGATGCTAGGGACGTGGTGGGTTGATCTTCTGAAGTCTGGTGCGCCTTCCTTCTTCTGGTCTTGGATTTAATCTTAGCAGCTTTTAAAAATAAAGTTTATTTTTTTATTTTACTTTATTTTATCCTTTTCTTAGAGATTCAGAAAAGCTAATGCATTTCTTTCTTTCCTTTTTTAAGCATCTAGGTCTCCCTATGTTGCCCCGGGGTAGTCTCGAACCCGTGAACTCAAGTGATCCCTGACCTCAGCCTCCTAGTGCTGGGATTACAGGCGTATGCCACCATGCCTGACTTCAGCTAATGCATTTCCAACACCATGGAGAATAGGCACTGGAGAATAGGCAGGTCTGGGCGGCCTCTGGGAAAGGTGGCTGGGTCCTCTGTTCTCAAATTACCCATCTACTGTCTTTGCTTTATTCCTCTCCTCTCTCCCCTCCCCTTCTCTTCCTCTGTCCTCTCTAGTCCTTTCTTCACCTGATTTTGCCTTCTTTCTTATCTGCTCAAAGTAAGGACACCCTTGAAGGTTAAGGAAATCCTTGCAGATGCTGCGTGTGAATGGATCTAAGTGTACACGTGCACAGAGAAGCTAGTCAGATGTTGACTAGAAGGTTGGGTGGGGGAGTGGAGTTGACCTTCCAGCTTTTCAGCCCTGGCTGGTCCTTTCTTCTCTCTCGGCTCTGAGTCACCTTTCATTGAGCTCCCCAGGCCCTGAAGTAAAAATGACAACTACGTGAAGAGCAGTAGAAGTACAAGAGCTCATCGGTGTAGAAGGCAGGATGGAAACTTCAGAGCACGCTGACACAGGTGCTCCAGAGAGAGCTCAGCCCTCAGGTCATTGCTGAACAGCCTGTACTTGAGAATGACACCTGTGGGAGTTCAAGAACGTTGTCTAAGGTGAGACAGCAGTTGTCACTCCAGGTGGTCACAGTTGTTGCTTCTCGGTGGGATGGGCTGGCTTACTACCAAATCCCACTGAGAAGACTGCCACTGAGGAGCACCTTGCAGATCCGCTAGCAGCATCGTGAGCACAGGACGGGGGCAGAAAAATTTTAAAAATATGATGAGATATGTCATAGCACAGCAGAAGTAAGACTTGAATACCTTTAACTTTTTGAGCCAGAAAGCCCCCCTCTCCGCTCTGCCAGCCTTATCCAGGTCTGGTTTGACGGCCACTAACAGTGACCATCGAGCTGTCTTACTCCTTTCCTGAAACCAGTGAGAAACCACTTGCAGAGTCCGCCAGCTGCTTCTAAGGAGACTGGGGACCATTGCCAAGTCTGTTGACAACGATCTTACTTGCCCCTTGCCACTCCATGCCAGGTGGAAGCCGGGTTCTTTGAGTCCTTTGAGACCTTTGGTTTCTCCATCCAGGTCCTGGAAAGATGTATCTCAGACCATCAACCTCACCCCCAACCCCCCCATCCTCTGGTATTTCCTTCCTGCTCTGTTTAAGCACTACCTGGAGAGAAACCTACTGAAGAACCAGGCAGGTGATTTCCAACGTCTTTGACGACATGAAGCTAGCCATGAATTATTCATCACAGGGAAGTTTCACAGAAATTAAAACACACACGGTTCATAGTCACAGTCACTTAAAAAGCCAGATAAAGATTCAAAATGGATGTACCTGATGGAACAGCAGGCAATACCTACGTTGTGTGGGAGGTATTGTAACCGATCTCTCATTTGGTCTTTTATTCATGAGTCCTTTGATGGGTGGAAATGACTGATCGTCTTACTCTCTCAGAGAAGGTTCCAGTGGGTTTTGGCTTTTAATTCTTGGGGTTTCAGAAACATCTTTTTAATCGGTTTTCCTCAGGAAAGCAGGCAATTGACTTCTTAACCAGTCTAGCCCCAAACGGATGAACTAGAATGTCAGAATGATTCCTTTTAAAGGAATAAATTCTAGGCAGGAAAGTGAACTCAATATGTTCTTATGGGGACTTGGACCGCTTTCTCTTCTTGATAACAGCTTTGTTGAGATACAATTTACATACCATAAAATCCGCTCTGGAAAGTGCACATCTCAGACAGTTTCAGTGTGTTCGCAGAGCTGGGCAATCATCCGCGCCACCTATTTTGGGAAGATTTTAATTTCCCCCAAAGAAACTCAGTGCCCATTAGTCGTCGCTCTCCGTTTCTCTGTTCTCCACACCCCGTGGCAAGCGTAGAGATGCCGTGGGTCGCTGTGTGTTCTGCACCTTCCTGGTGAATGGAATCTCTCAGCGCCTTCCTTTTCCTTGCGATGAGCTCCATCTTGCCCCTCCTCCCCTCAGCCATTCTGTTTCTATGCGGAGCCCGATGCATACATAGAGGAGTGTAGATTGGAAAGGTGTCCTCCCTCTTCTAGCTTTGGCTGAAGTGGTGTTTATTCTTTGGCGCATGGAAGGGTTCACCATTGAAATCGTTCTGGGCCTGGGAATTTTCTTCACGAGAAAGTTTTCTATGGCCAGTTCAGTATCTGTAGTTGTGAGAGGTTTGTTTACGTTTTCTAGTTTTCTTTTGAGTCCGTTTCATTGGTTGGTTTTCGCCCTAGGCATTTTTCTGTTTCTTGCAGGTTATCTAACTAGTTGGAGTACATTTGGCCATATGTGCCTTTATATTTTTTAAATGTCGGTGGTGATGTGCTTCTTTTTCCTGGTTTTGGCAATTTTCTTTTCTTTCTTGGTCAGCCTGGCCGACAGTTTTAAATCTTATATTTTTTAAAGAACCTTTTTTGTTTTTAACAGTTGTCTATGTTCTGTTTTCCATTTCTGCTCCAAACCTTAGCATTCTAAGATTTAGAATGCTAAATCTTAATTTAATCTAAATCTTGGATTAGAATTTAATTTAGAATTTTGAATTTGCTCTAAATCTTAAAATTCCTTTGTTATACTTGGTTGGAATCTAATTATTTCATCTAGTTTCCTAAGGTGGGACCCTAAGTTTTTGATTTGAGATCTTCATAGACGTTGTTGTCCTATTATTCTATGACTGCTTTCTCTTGTGTTAAGTATATATTTCTCGATGTATCACTTTAATTACCTCCTTTTAATTACATATTTTTGAGATGCCTCAGTTCTTGCTCTGGGGATTACAGTTGACTTTTTCTTTTTTAAAAAATGAACAACTGAAGTCTAATAGGACATAAAAACTCTGCTTCCTTGTAATTCTGTTGCCTACCACGTTCTTTGTGCTTTTATTATACAAATAACTTATTTGTTAGAACCATGCCAATGCCATCTTATAATTATTGGTTTATTCAGTTGCCATTTAGAAAGCAAAAGTTTCAAGCAAAAATACATTAATACTATCTTTTATATTTACCTTGTGGCTTCTTTTAGTGGTGGTCTTTATTTCTTCAGGGTATTGAAATTATTGTGGATGTCTTTTCATTTCAACTCAAAGGGTTCCCTTAAGTCTTTATTTGAGGACTAATTTGTTTTTGCAAATCTCTGTGTTCAGTTTTCTAGGAATACCTTAATTTCTGCTTCAACCTGAAGGATAGTTTCTTAGGATTTGGTATTGTTGTTGACAATCATTTTCTCTTAGATCTTTTAATAATATATCTTCCTATGACTTCTGGCCTTCATTGTTTCCTCATGAGAAGTCAGCAGTCGATGATGTTGAGGATTGCTTACAAGTGATGAGTGTCATTTTTCTTTGCTGCTCTCAAGACTCTGGTTTTTTGTGTTGTGTTGTTTATTTTTTTTCCCTTGCATTTGACAGCTTACCCATGATATACCAAATGTGGGTCTTTGAGTTTATTCTCTTGGAGTTCAGTGAACTTCTTGAATATGTAGGTTAATATTTTCCATCACTCAGGAGCACTATTCTCTCTCCCCTTCTCTCTCTCCTCCTTCTGGAAACCCCTGTCTTACACATATTGATATGATGCTCATGTCCCACAGATCTCTGAAGCTTGTAAAAGTTTTCTGCATCACTTCCTCTTTCTGTTCTCCAAATTGAAGCATAAGTGACCTATCTCCAAGCTTGTTAATTCTTCTGCCTGCTTATTTATGCTTATTTGTGCTCCAGCAAAACTTTCATTTGTTGTTGTATTTTTGGACTCGAGAATGTCGATTCCTTTTTAAGTATGTCTATCTCCTGTGGATATTGTCTGTTTGTTGAGGCATAATTCTCGTATTTTCTTTAATTCTTTAGGCAAGAATTCCTGTTGCCCTCGGAACATATAAAACCATGCGTGCTACGTCCAGCATCTGGGCTTCTCAGGGGTAACTTCTGTCGATTCTCCACTCAGGAACTATACCTTCCTATTTCGTTATGTGGCTCATTTCTTTTTTTTAAGCAGTGCGCTGGGGCATCTCGAACTTAGATGATCTGCCCTCCCCTACTCTTAGGTTTGCTCTTGCTGCTGCTGTATGGATGTTATCAGTGCTCCTTGTCTGTTTAGTGACTTAAATAACTTTATGAAGTCTCTATTTTTTGTCTATACAGGACCTGGAGTTTCTGCTCGGCTAGCTAAGTGGTCAGCTAATGATGGGACAGATATTTCCTTATATTATTTCACCTTTTAAGTCTTGCCTACATCTGCCGCAGGCATGTGTGTGTGAGCTGGGGTTTGCTTCAGTGCTCCAAGCATTCACAACTGCCTTAGCGGTCACCGCTAGCTTGACCAGCCATAGTTGGGAGATTTCCCGAGGGTATGCACAACCCTGTGCACGTGCGCAGTTTTCTAGATTCCCAGACAGATGTTAGGCTTTCCCTTCGTGCCCTGTGGACATCTTGCCAACACCCCCTCCCATCTTTATGTTAAGTTTCTGTGGGGGTTAATTTCTTATTTACCCCAACTAACATCATCCTCCTAGCAACCTTGTTGTCAAACAGTTCCCACCTCTTTTGCAAAAATGCCATAGGGATAGGGATTTCCTCATTTAGTATTTGAATAAATCAAATAAGTCCTGTAAATAGGACTTTCCCAGGGAGCTCATAGGCAAAGGGGAATAGTTCCCTGAGGATTGGGCCTTGGGGGTTGGGGGCTGGTGCAGGTCTGACCCTTTCTGCTTCTATAGTAGCAGGTTGGCTGCTGGTTTCCATAACTGCTGTTTTTCAAGGTGGTTGCAAAATTGAGGAGAGTGAGAGGAGACTCGATGGGTTAGTTTAATTGCCATGGAGCTCATTGTTCTCGAAGGAACCAGCCATTTCCCTGGCAACCCCTTTGGTTGATTTCCAGAGTTCTGAAAATGTTCATTCGGCCCCAGCTTTCATTGCTTTTCCAGACACCATTCTAGAAGTATTTCTCCATCCTGGTGGATTTTAATATCAGGACTGCTTCTGAGACACAAATTTTGAGATCACAAAGAGTTTGGTGGGTGCAAAGTCAGATAAAGGGAAATGGGTGTGCCAAGGGAAACCGCAGGGGGATGAAGCCAGGTGTTTGCATCAGCACTGGTGAGACTGACATTCACATCTCTAGGGCACGGTGGCCCCTCAGCCTTCTGTGTAAGGAGGAGCTCCCTCTAAATGACTTGAGTCTTGAGGTCATAATGAGGGGAGGGCATTGATGCCCATGGAGTCTGTGAGGATGTCTCAGCTTGGCCCCTGTTGTGGCTAACAGCTGGCATCTGGCACTGGGGCTTCAGGACCAATTGGTCCCTAGTGGCTGTGGGCTGGGGACCTTGGGTGGTGCTCATTGTCTCTTGCTGTATGAACCGTGACTCAGGAATCAGCATCACCCAAGACCTGGTCAGACTGTAGTTGCTCAGCCCCTCCCCAGACTGACTGAATCCGCACCTACATTTTACAAGGCAATTTGTGTACACTTTAACCTTTGAGAAGAAAGCATGCTGTTTCCCTCTTTATGTGGTTGATCTGGGAAGATTCCTGCGATCTGCTAGTTACATCCAATTTATGTTGCTTCTTTCCAACTCATATCTCAGCAGTATATTTCCACTTTCCTAAAATTTCAGAGGATGCCAATCTTTGTCCAGTTTTACTCTTATAGTTCCTCATGGTGAAGATAAAGAGTTGAGTTTCAAGATCACAGAAGGAGAAAGTCTGTGTGAACCTCTTCAAATCTCTTTCTGAAGAGATTCAGAAAGGCATTACTTGAGTTGGGTTTTGAGGAAAGGAAGGGGAGGAGGTGAATGCATATTAGTAGATAAAAGAATATGGATCGACTTACAGCTATAGGCACTACTTATCACACATACTAGGTCTCCAAACTGTTAAATGTCTGAGGGCATAGGTCTTGTTCATATTTATATCTTTAGTGACTGGCATAAAACACTGTAAATCCACTGTGAACTGAAGAATAGGAAGGTTAACTTAACTGGAAGTGAGAGCTTATATAAGAATCAAGGGAATTGGTATAGAATGCTGAGGATATGATCAGGTGATGGGCCTTGAAAACTTGATAGGAATCTGTGTTTAATTTGTTGCTTAATGTTCAATAAGACACAAGAGGGTGGAAGGAGGCTCCTTTGGGATTGTTAGAAGAAACACAATTAACAAACTAAATAATCATGTTTGAATTCCCAAGGGTAAAGCTCTTTAAGACTTCTTGGCTTTTTCAGACAAGCAGATCTTTAGGTGAGAATGTACTGTAGGAATCACAAATATTGAGGAAGAAAAAGGGGGGGAGGAGTGATATTAGTACATTTCAGTTTTTCCTAGATTGTGTTATTCATGGGAAGATACATGTAAAAAAAAGTGTTTGAAAGTCATCAAAACGTGGCAAAATGCTAGGGGGTTGGAAAGGGAAGACAAAGGAGCCAGGCATGCCACCTGGGAGATAATGTCATAATCTTAGGGATGAAGGCAGGTAGACACCTGTCTGGCAGGGTGGAGGACATTTGCAGCTGGAAATTCCTAGCATTAAAAAGGGATAAATTTTATCAAGCGGTTTGGGCCTTGCATTAAAGAGATGACTTACGTCAAAGAGAAATGAGAAAAGAGAAAAATCCCATACAAGGGTAGAAATAACTATACCCTTGTCACAAGGTAAGGGGGAAGATTAAACAAGCTAATTCTTGTCGGTTCCTTAGGAAATGCCTGGAACGTGGTCAACACTCAACAAACGTTAGTGGCTTTTGTTTCCTACAGGAAGGCTTTCCTGGTGTTGAGCAGTACTCCTGCTCCCCCCAAATTAGTACCCAACTTAGGACTTGTTTGTAACAGATTCTTAATAAATATTGGATAGTGGGAAATAAAGTATCTTTCAATGTAAGAACTAAATATATTGATTTGAAGTAGAGTCACATTTCAGTGTTTATTTCTATTATAAATACATTTCCCCTTTCAAGGATTGAGAGAAAGTGGTTATTGATTGCTCACTTTCTGCTCTTCATTACAAGTTTATCCTGTCTCTGTCTCTTAGTCCATGCCCATCCTAATGGATTCCTATCTCTATCTGGTCATGAGTCCAGAAAGCCAGCTCTCGCTGTGCCTGTATTTTATAGCAGATGTTCAGTAAATCTTTGCGTTAGTTGGTAAATGAGGTGTTCCAGACCCCTGGCCCACACCTCAAAGTAGGGCCATTAGTGGGAAAGATACCAATTTCTCTACCATATTTAACTCCGCTCTTTTAAGTAGTTCATCCTCCTTGAATGATCACTTAAGATGTTTGGTACAACCGATGTAATGAGTTGTGACTAATCTACTTTATTCCATATGACTGAAATACATCAAACTGCACATTTGTGGATGAACCTAAATCTCTAGAAGTTTTCATGATTATTTGATGGTATACTCCAAGGAAAAGGAAAGGATCGAGGGGTTCCTGTATCACTTATATTTCTTTACTGATCACTAAAATGAACTATTCCAGAGAATTTTCCCCCAGAGGGCAAAGATCAGGAACTTTCACCATCCCTGTCACCATGTGACAGGAAATTTGAAAGTGGAATGAAAAACAGTTAACTAACAGCTCCTTTTTGGAAATTAAAATTTTTTTTTCAGTTATCATCAAAGACTATGGTAGAAAAGAGAAGCTTCCACATATGGTCATGACTGGTTTCACTCTTGAGGAGCCTCCTAGAGCCTTATAATTGTTAAGGAGCTTGGTTTTACTTGAAAAAGTGTGAGAACCCTGAGGTCCAGTTCTTCTGGCTTATTTGGATTCTTCTATTTAAAGGTGACTTCTTTTTGCCACTAAACAAGACTTTTTTTTCCTCTTTTTTTTTTTGGAGACTAGGTCTTGCTATTTTTGCCTGTGGAACCCCAGGCTCTCGTTGCCCAGGGTACCAGAGACTCAAGCAATCCCCAGCCTCAGCTTCCCAGGTAGCTGGGATTACAGGCCCGTGCCACCATGTCCAACTCTTTTTTTGGGACTAGGTCTTGCAACGTGCCCTGGGCGGGACTCGAACCACCATCCCTGACCCCGGCTGTGGCTTCCTAGGCTGCCACTTACAGGCATGTGCCATCATGCCCGACCTATTTTTTTTTTTCCTCAGTTCTTAATGATATTTTTTATGAGATTTCTTACAAAGATTTTTGGACAGGGGTGGAGAAACTATATAGGGCCACTGACTCACCAAAAAGATTAATCAGGCATACTTCAGAAAGGGCAACCTAATTTAGGTCATCTGCAAGGGAAACGTGAAAGCATTCACTAAATATACTTTTAGTGCATATCAAGGCCAGTTGAGGAAGAGGAGGGGAGGAGATGAAATCTGTCAGATGAAGGCTAGAAAGGAAAACAGCCGGGCACGGTGGCTTGTGCCTGTAAGCTTCAGCCTAGGAAGTGGCCGGGGCTAGGGATCATGGTTCGAGTCCCGCCTGGCGCCCGTAGCAAGACCTAGTTCTGAAAAAATAGCTGGGTATGGTGGCACATGCCTGTCATCCCAGCTACCTGGGAAGCTGAGGTTGGGGATTGCTTGAGTCCGTGGTACCCCGGGCAACGAGAGCCTGTGGTTCCATGGGCAAAAAAAAAAAAGAAAGGAAAACATGCACTCAAGAGCCAGGCAGATGCACATGGGAACAGAGGATGGGAGGACAGCGATGGGAGGAGGTTCCTGAGCTGAGCGTTGCTGAGGTGAAGTGTTTGTCACATGCGCTGCTCACTTGGATGCGCTCTGCGCTAATGAGTTGTTTAAGCTTTGCTCATCGCCGCTTCTGCAGCGGTGCCAGGAGGGGAAATAAAAAATACCCTTTGGACTGTAGCACACTGACCCAAGTGATGGAGGATTGGAAGGAACAGAGGAAATGAAGCCAAGGACTGGAGCTGGCCTGCTCCCTTGAAAGCACGTGTTCTCTGGGGGCTCTGACTTAATCCTCGGCCCAGCAGCCTGCTCGGTTGTGCCCATTCCACAGATGTGAAAGGAGCCACCAGGAATCTGCCAGGTGAATGACTCCTCCTCCTCGGAGCCGCAGGCCGGAACCCTCCGTCTCCCGAGTCCTGCGCTTCGTCTCACCAGCTGCATCAAAGTCTCTTGCTAGAGCTGAAAAGATCGTCAGGAAACCGTCTGACTTTGCACATCGGTTGAAATTGCTCCAGGCTTCAGCCTGATAAGAATAATTTGCTTTATTAAGTAGAGCTGCGTTCAGGGTCCCAGGCCAGCCACGTGAGCGCTGACCCTTTGACAGTAGAATACACCCCCCCACTCACACCCCC
>PVHY01028443.1:0-15160 GCA_004024945.1 Uropsilus gracilis | reverse complement strand
CATAATTCCTCAAACTTTCAACTTTTAGAAAGATGCAAAGCTGACTATCAAATGGTTCTGTTGATGTGACCAAATATTCAGAGTTAAGTGTTGCATGTACATTTTTCCTGATTAGTTAAACCTTTAAACCCCTGATTCTTTCAGCTCCAAACTGATAGTATTATAGTCTAAAACCTATTGCTTTTCTCTGTAGCTACAGCTTTGTATTTTTATAACATATTGTATACATGCCAGTATAAAGCTTATCGCTCTACTGTCTTTGGTAGGCACATGGGAAAGGCAATTGCAAAGTTCAAAACTATATTCAAAGTAGAATGTTTAAAAAAAAGAATTCATTTCTACTGAAAAGGGAAACAATCACTATTGTTCTGCTGGCTGGCAATGTTGGAAGTGTCTCAGAGAAGCACAATATTTTCATCTTTTTGTACCCATTCTAGTCTGAGAATATATATTTAGTTTTACATTCTTCTGTATTATATGCGGAGTTGTAAAATTATCAAAATGCCTTAGATATTCCTCTAAGGACAACTTATCACATTTACTAAAGATTTTTGTGGTTTTAGTGATTTTCCTTCTAGAAAATCAGGTGGAAAAGAAACTACGGAAGTGTTCTGTACCAAGTTTGTTTGCTTGTCTTTTTTTTTTTTACGTTTTAATTTAAAATTAGTACATTGCGGTGATCTTTCAAAATTCTGATGCACATAAATGTAATAGTAAATTCAGAGTTCAGTAATTTCCCTAAAACCATCTAATCTAATCAAAAGATTTAGATATTAATAATTCACTTATAATTTTAAAGTCAAACAATGGGAAGATAATTGAATACTCTCCACAAAATGGGGATATATTTGAAATTATACCTGTATTCTTATACAATTCTCTTTTGTAAAAATGCAAATATGACCCAGGATTTTCAACTCAGACACTGTTCACCCAAAAGTAGTGGGCACTTATATTCACCAAAATGTTCATAGCAGTGTTAAATATAATAGTATAAAGGTGAAAACAATTCACATGACCACCAATGAATAAATACTCTGTGGTATAGTCATATATCAATAAGAATAAACATTATATAGCAGCAAGAATAGAAGTCCACGACAACCTATAATGATGTAGGCAAATACTAAAGATAGTTAGACAAAATAATTAGACCAAACAGAGCACATATTGTATGAGTTCATTTAGATAAAATACAAAAGAAGGGAATATGTTAGAAGTCAAATATACCTTCCCATTGGAGTGTTAGTGAAAGGAAAATGAAGATTGCTCCTGGTTCTTCTTATACAGACATGTTTACTTTATGAAAAATTACTGTTTATACTTAATGATATTTTTACTTTTCTATACATGATTTGCTTCAATAAAACATTTTCTTAAAAAATATCTTCTACTGTAGTAATTGCAACAGTTTGAGAAACTCTGAATGACAAATTCACTCCTCTTTCCAAGTGACCTTAGATAACTGTCATTTTCTTTGTGGCTATCCTGTGTTTGAGAAGATGGTAAATAGGGAATTTGAAATAGATAGTCTCATATGCAAATTAGATTCATGTGTAATAAATTGCCACAATCTTGGCAGTTTATACAAACAGAAGTTTATTCTACCACAGTTATTTATGATGGCCTGAAATGTAAAATCACTATCACTGGGATGAAATCATGGTGACTGGCTTTCTGTCTTCATTGCCTCTTCAAACTTCTGCTCTCTGCCTGTTTTCTCTGGCTTGTAGTCCCATCACTCCACATCCTTTAAATTTCTCTCTGCTCACCTTCTCGTTTCTATGTCAAATCGCCCACTGCCTCCCTCCCTCTTAGAATATTTGTTGTTGCATTTTGGGCCCACCTGGATCTAATTAATCTCTTCATCTCAAAATCCTAAACATTATTGCATCTTCAAAGACCTCTATTTTTAATATATAATATTCACAGGTTCCAGAGATTAGAATGAGGAAATCTTTTGTGTGGGCATTTTTAAGCTTCCCACACCATATAATATGAGACAATATCATTCCCCAACTGTTGCTGTTTGTATACACGTCCAGGGGAAGAAAAAAATTTTCTCAGGGTTACCTCACTCTTTATGCACTTCCCACCACTCACAATATTAAACAAAGACTGTAATTGCAGTGCTATAAATGTAGATTAGAAATAAAAAAAATATAAATCACATAATCCTTATTTTAAGTCCTTAATTCTCTTCAGATGAGATCTTCTATGGAATGCATATATAACTCAGCAAATAACACTGCTCCACAACCCTACTTTTACTTTTTCTCCACAATGACTCTATAAGATACATTGGGGATTCCCAAGATTCTATGCAGCTATTTGAAAAATATTTTTCTAGTCTAATGTCTTCAATTTAACTGGGATGAGGCAACTAGCATTCATAGTAGGGCACTTTTTTTCCTAATGTCATTCACTCAGATTGAGAATAAATCCACTATGTCCACTAATCTTTGCACTAAACCAGCTTCAGATATCTGTAAAACAGCTTTCACATAGCATATGGTTACCACAGTGGAATAAGAAATGCCCCTTAAATTACCAGCTCAGATTTTTAGATATCAGAGAAGATACACAGAATGAAATAAGGTAACAAATTATGTGTGTAGGTTTCCTTGATAACTTGAAACTATCAACATCAACACTACATCATTCAACTTCTATTGGGACTGTGAGAACTGTTTTCTAAGCACTCAGAAAAAAAAGAATGTCCTAAACCAGCTACTTTTCATGTAAATGGTCCATCCATTCCAGTTTCTGCCACTCTACAAAGATGCCATCAACTCAAGCTAACCTTTTGATAGGTTGCAGAATCAAAGCAATATAGTGTAATAGGCATCTTATGCTAGAATAGTATAATAGGTGTCTGTCTTGTTTCTTTGTCCCTTATTGTAAAACACACAGTACAGTGACTTGCACATTTTATGTCACATGTACTGACCCCATAAATTTCTCTTTAAGTTTCTCACCTGCCCAGTAAAAATTTGTTTTGATTATCTGAGTAGGTGCACTGATGTGAAATACTGACTTTATTCAACTGATGTCACTTAAACTCTTAAAAGCAATGTGTACTTGTATGTATTAAAAGGGGTTAATGTCTACAAATAAGGAATGAATATGAAGAGACTGGCTAATTATGACAGTCTTTTATTTTTATGGTCAATTGAAATCTTTTGTTTATTCTATTTGAATTTCCTAAGGTAACTGACTTCTCTATAAGGGAAATGTATTTGGTTTCTCTAAGCCTGAAGTAAAATCGTGTCTGCTTACTCAGTTGAAGTTCAGACACATTAAAATCAGAGGACAAGTAAGTGACTAAATGCATTCTGTCAGGAAAATGCCTTCTCACATCTACAGTGGGGACTGTAATTGACAGCTGGCCCCAGATCCTGCTCTCTGTCCATCATGGTTTAGTGCTGTGATCACCTTTCCCAGGAACCGATGACTGAGCGCAGCAGGGGAACCAAGGAAGCTCCATTTCTGGGAACTGTGGGATTCCTCTAATGGTGACTTTGACTCAAAGACTTCCCAATAAGCTTGATCAAATCTCTCTTGGACTGCATGCAGTGCAAAGCTTTTTTCCTTTCCTTCGTCCCTTTCTCTTCACCTTCAAAGGCATCAGACATGCATTATAGTGGGATAATTCTCCCGGTCTCCACTGACTTCCTCCTGTTTTCTTTCACAGCATCCATTACCCCAAATACGCATGTGTCTGTTTAATTCCATCTTTGGGGCTGCTTTTTGAGGAAGAAGAATTACCTTAGCACATGCCCAAAGGATGTGTCTTTGCAAATAATGGCATATTTGTATCTCATTATTTACATTTGGTCTCAGGTTTTAAAGCAGATCTTTTTCAACATAGATTTAATTATTCCTACATTTTCCCCAGGAAGCTGCTAAATACACTTGTATATTCTCTTAATTTATCTTGCTGAGACTCAGTATTCATTTCCCTTCCATTTGAACTCTGCCAACCAGTATAGAAAAGTATAGTTTCTCTTGCATCTGCCAGTCAAAGGAGGTTTGTTTACCCTATTTGGCAAATCAAGATGACTCGATGGCTCTTTGCCAGGTTTCCTGTGATGCTGATATGTCGGAAAACCCTTTAGTAGGCTACTAGACCCTATTATGCAATTTTGTAACAGAGGTTTGAGTTAACAGCTCTCACACTTGCCTTCAAAGAATGTTTACACCCTGCTATTTAGGGTGAACATGTCGTGCTTTGTTTTGTTTTGTCTGTCCGAGACCAAGGAATGGGATTTTTACCATTCCACTGCATCTCCTTTTGGCATGGATCCTTGTAATTACTAGCTCTTCAAGTTCATACTTACTGTGCAAGAAGAAATGCACTGGTGAATGTCCTCCCAGATCTGTGATGATGATGCATTAACAGTCCTTTCTGGTTCCTTGTTATCAATCTAAAGGAAGTGGTGCTCTGGCAGTTATCTAAATTTTGGTGAGAATTCCTCCCTTCTTGAAATGTTATACTAAACACCCTCCTCTTCCTGTCTGTAATGAATACCCGGATGTGATGGAAAACATCTCAGAATGCTGATTTTACAGTGTCAACATTAAATTTGGAGAATCTCTGAAAATGAAACAGTACAGTGGTTGCATCAAAGGAGCAGCTGAAGGTCAGGTTATGAGGTACATTAATTCTTCCAACATTAAATATTTAAAAAATGGTGCTCTATTGTTATTAAGTAGAGGTTCTTAAAAGGCCCATTAACTCTGGTGGCCACAATGTGGCACATCAATTATAAATTTGTTTTATGTAAATGGGACCCCCGAATGACACCATCTTTGTACCGCTTTGTACCTGTGATCAAACTAACCAGAGTCTCTAATTTGACAGTATTTTTGCTTGATATCTCAGATAAAATCTGGAGATAGCTGAGTAATTCGTATCTCATGCATTGAAGACAAATAGCCTCGATGGAAATTCTATTATAGCTTAAGAAAATTATCTCCTGAATCTGACACACTGAGGTGGTTAGGAATATAGTTATCTAGCAACACCTACGTAAAATGGCAGTGGGAGGTATTTGAGAACTTTTGTTCCACTCAGTTGCTACACGTGACCTTTGGAGTCACAACAGCTATCTTATAACAGAACAGGATTGCCAAAGATTTCATTGAAGCAGTAAATAAAATTTGAAGTGAAGTTAAATTTCAAAATTGAATATTTGGCTTTTGGCAAAAAAATTTAAATGGACAATGAGACGGCATTTCATGCAAATCAAATCAGTAAGATAGTATGATCTGTAGTATTCATGACCATTTAGAATATTTTATTTCTAACAATAAGCCAACTCATAATTGTGGATCTTATTTGTTGCTAAATATTGCATTGCCTAGAATTTGAAGAATATTACTAATTTGTGTTTTATGGTAGCATTCCTGTGGTCTCAATGACAGTTTTTTTTTTTAATTAACAATTTTTATTCTATTTTTTTTGAGGTGACATTGATTTACAGCACTGGATATCCTGAGGAATATAGGCTTACACCTCCTCAGATGTTACTAAGCCACATTCATCAGCAAAGTAACCAGAATCCTCTAATATAGATCACTGGGACCCCTACCCTTGTTTTCCCCTCCTTTTCCCCTTCCTCTTGGATGCCTCAAATCTGTAATCAGTACATCTTTAACTCATTCCCATATAAACCCTGAGAGCTTTTGGTTTTCTACATTCAGGCCAAAAACTGCTGAATATGATGATGTTGATGAAGATTGAATTTTGGCATTTGATTTATGCTTTATACTTTCCTGGTGCTGATTTTCCTACCCTTCTAGTTTTTTTTTTTTTTTTTAACACATGTGCATAACTTATGTGCATGAATGTAAATCAGTGTGTTACTTGTCCAGAGATATGCACATCTATGCAATATCTCAAGTGTGATATTGAAGGAATGAAAGACATTTTCTTATGGTTGAAATTGGAGTCATTAAAATCACAGAGCGGGTGAATTATGACTGAAGCTCTAAGGAGTAATGGCTAAAATGCAGAGTTGGTACCTGATGGCTGCCTTCAGCTCTTAGGTATATGTTTCTGGGCTAATTCCTTAGTCTCTCTATGCTTCCCTTTCTTTGCTTGTGAAAAGGGGACAATGATAACATCACCTCATAGGGTTTCTGTGAAAACTGAAGGCATTGATGTTTGAATAGCATCTAGCACAGTACATCCAGTACACTGAGAACTCATATTATTAAGGGCTGTTGAATATCCATATATATATGTATATATATATACATTCAGAGAGAGAGACCTAATTACATGTCATTTAGGATGGCACTTTACACATAGGAAGTGCTCCATGTGTAGTCCTACCCCTGAAAGTAGATGCTGGGGATAGATCCAGGTTTTCTAAGTCCCTATAGATTTAATTTGGGGGTAGGGGAGAGGGAAGTGCTTTATAAAACAGAAGCCAAAGTTATAAAGTGTCTACAGTAACTATTGTACACACTGAATAAGGAAGAAACATGGCTACAGTTTCTGTAGGAAGTATTCATGCTATTGAGAGCCCCTGAAATTGATGTCATTGGTTTCTCAATAAAAGTCCCCTTGAAAGTGGACTTTGTGAACCCCATTGATGTTATTCACGTTGCCTGTGGATTAAGCATATAGTGGTCATGGGAACTAATTTATATACCTTTTTACCAAAGATCTGGGACCTAATTTTTATACCTTTTTATCCAGCTTTGTCACCCCACACACATACCACTTACATACTATGTAACAACAGTTCAATAAATACTTGTCAAATAAAGGCAGCTATAAAGTATGTTTTTATTGCCTATAAGTTGATACCCAAGTTGAGGAGAGTAAAGAGTAAATTAGAAATAGTATTCAAACAACAGGTTTAGTTGTTTTTTTTTAATCCAGGATTCAGTTATTACCTACCTATTTAATATATCAGATGCTAAAAATAAAGAGAAAATTAATATAGGGTAGCAGTCCTCTAAGATGTTGCAGTTCAGAATGAATTATGAGATGGCAGAGAACCTCTGTAAAGTGAGGGTTTTTATTGTATTAATGAGAAAAGTCTGAAAGAGAAGGTACCGCTTGCTCTGATCCTCAGGCTAGTGAGAGTTATGTTCTGTAGATCATAGAAGGGTATGTGTAAAAGTCAAAACAAGGAGTTATGGAGCATAGAGGATCATTTAGGCACCTTCAAATAATTTGACTTAAGGAAAATATAGGGTTTTCCCAGAGACATGGCAAGAGACAAAATCATATGAGTCTGATATATGC
This sequence comes from Uropsilus gracilis, assembly GCA_004024945.1. Classification (NCBI taxonomy): domain Eukaryota; kingdom Metazoa; phylum Chordata; class Mammalia; order Eulipotyphla; family Talpidae; genus Uropsilus; species Uropsilus gracilis. The sequence goes on along the minus strand of PVHY01028443.1, from coordinate 7,896 downwards.
CTAACTAAGGAGTGCTGGTTTTCTGCAGTGAATGGCGGGCAGCCAGATCTATCAAAACAATTTATTCACTTTGGTAAGATTACATTGTGAATATAATGAAAAATCCCTTGGGAAGGGTTTGCAACTGGAGGTGGAAATACCAATTAATTCAGCTGTGAGAAGATGAGGTTAAAGTAGTAGCGTAAAAACATAAAATAATCAACATGATTTTATCATTGATTACATGTGTGAATGAAGGAAAGGAACCTGGGGTACCTTTAGGTTTTCTAGTTTAGGAAATACAACAATAAATTAGGGAGCAATATGTGACATGTAGTTTTAGACTGTATTTAAGGAATCCAGAGGACATAGATATTGGGGTGGAGGGTGTGTTCAGGGGCTAGATAATAGAAATTTGGATGGATATAGAAATGACTGAAAGTAATTAGTAGCCAAACTGTCAGATTGCTTGTGATGACATACCCATAGTGTGATGATGTGAAGGAGGTAGGGAGGAAGAAGAGCGAGAGAGGACAGAGAGGAGAGGGAGAGGGTGAGAGAGAGGCATCAAATAAATAAAATAAAATTTAGGATGAGAGAAGTGTTATGGAAATGAAATGTAAAAAGAGTTGTGCTACAGAGAGTTTAAATAAATTAAAGTATTTGATGATCTTGGCAAGATGAGGTCCAGGTAGCCAAAGGCACATAAATCTGATGGTCATGCTTGAAAAAGAAGAGATGAAAATACAGAAGGCACCAAGTGTTCCAAAAATGATTTATTTATTACACACAAATAAACAATTGTTTTTGGTCATTTTCAGATGACCTCAACCTGAAATTGTCTCAAATCCTTTTTCTTGCTGTGGCATGCTTAGTGTACACACTTACTACATACTGACATATGTACACATATATACATGTATATATGTGCGCAAATACGTGACACATGTAGTATATTTGTTTGTATTGCTTTCCTCTGTAGCATCAAGTTTGTCATAATCATGAAAAGAAACCAGTAATAATGTCCAGAAAGGAAAAGTATTCCAGGAAAATAAATGAGTGAATAGATTAAATACTGCAAATGCACCAAAAAAAAAAGGTACATAATAGGCTATTAATGTAATGTGCTATTACATTAATATGTTTTCTGAACAAGACAATTTATGCCAACTTATTGTTTCAGTAATTAATAGCATTATGGTTCATATAATGCTTATCTTCTACATAGTTGGCAATGACTATCTGAAGAGCCCTTTTACTAATTTTAGTGTTTAAAAGCATATTCTACATGAAGATATATATACGAATTGCTAAAACTTGTCTTACGTATAAGAGTAAGTGTGGTATTGCAGCACTATTTACTAAAATAGCCATGATATGGAAGCAACCTAGATGACCCAAAATGGATGAATGGTACAGGAAACTGTGGTATATGTACATGATGGAATATTATTCATCAATCAAAAAAGACAAACTTCTGTCATTTGTGGCAACATGGATGAAGGTACAAGGAATCATACTGTGTAAATAAGCCAGAAAGAAAAAGAGAAATATGGGATGCTCTCACTTATATGGGGGATATAGGGAAAACTAACAAAGAAAAAGACAAGAAAAATTTAAAACTAGCTCTCAGCAAAATTAGAGCATTGACCATGAGTGGGGGAGAAGCAGGAGTGGGAGGGGCACAAAAGACTAAGATGATGGTTCGTGGGTGATAAGGTGGTGGGAGAACCCCAGGGTAGGTAATGATGTAAAATAAAATTTTTTTTTTAAAGAATAAGCTTGGGCCGGGCACGGTGGCTCGTGCTTGTAAGCTTCAGCCTAAGAAGCGGCAGGGGCTAGGGATCGCGGTTCGAGTCCCGCCTGGGGCCCGTATAGTGAGACCTAGTTCCAAAAAATAGCTGGGTATGGTGGCTCATGCCTGTAATCCCAGCTACCTGGGAAGCTGAGGCTGGGGATTGCTTGAGTCTGTGGTACCCTGGGCAACGAGAGCCTGCGGTTCCATGGGCAAAAATAGCAAGCCCCAGTTTCAAAAAAAAAAACAAAAACAAAAACAAAAAAAAAAGAATAAGCTTGGTAGAGGTCTGGCAAGATGGCAACAGAGTGAAAACTCCTGACTGGCTTCCTCCAGCTCCTCACCACTAACTGGCAGTAAAACAAAGTCCAAAATCCCTGAGTGAAGAATAGAAAACCTGAGCATATACTGGGAGCACTGGTCCAGCAGAACTGTATAGGAAAAACTTCAAGTGAACTTTGTTTGTAATGATGAGACTGTTCACTCCATAACATGGTGGAATGACTATCCCACAGACAGCCTTGTGGAGCTGTTGACTTGAGTACATGCCAACATCTCTGGGGTTCTGCAACTCAACACTGCACTGAGTAAGGAGGTGTGCAAGCTGGTACCTGGATGGAGAATACACTGTTGGACAGCTGTAAGGATGGGGGTACTGAGTGAAGACAACTAGCTGAATCCTGAATCTCCCCATATAGAACTGGAACCTGAATTGTGTCAGAGCACCTGGGTCTCCTTATAGAAAGGCCACTCCTTGAAGCCCAGGCTCAGCGATCCAAGTATGAACTTGGTAGACCTGTGAAAATCCAATTCACAAAATTCTCTAGGATTTGCAGTAGCATCAATATCTTTGTTTCCTTGGAACCAATTCTAGGAGATTTCAAATATCTTCATAGGTAAGTAATTTTAAACAAAATCTGCAAGTGACATAAAGTATCGACATTAAATAGCTCAAATGCTGTTTCTTGGTTTGCACAATCACAGTAAGATCATTGTTTATTTTTATCTACTTTTAAAAGCGGATTATATAATAACCAAGTTTGCCAACAGCAGCTGCACCCAAAAAGATATTTCATGACCCCAATTCTGAGCCATTAAGAACATACTCTTCACATCAACCAATGTAGCTAAATCTGTGTGTATTAAGGGGTCATTAGTATTACTGGGCATTCTCTAAATTTGCTTTTATGTAGAATTTGATGTTTATTTAAGGGTAGGTAATGAAGATGTGCTAATTTGAAATGTATTACAAATGTTATTAAAAGACAATGGGAAATCAGTCATTATTTAGAACCTGAAGCAACCAAAGTTCCCCCCCCCCCCAGGAGAACTATTTTCTCATGGATATTGTCTCAAATTATCACTAAAGTACGATAATAGAAAGCAGGTTAACTTTATGTCTGTTTTATGATAGTTTTTAAATTGTGTATTGAAAATACTTCTGCTAGTGCCTGCTCCCTCTGCTGGTCTTTGGGACTGCACTGTATTATTTCTTTTCAAGTGATTAACATTATTTTTAAAAATTAACCCCAGATATCACAGAGATGTGAAATTTATATATAAATATTTTTTTAAAAATTAGGCATCTCTGTGAAATTAAGAGAATTTGATGTTCAAATGATCTTTAACATGAAGTGATCTTTAATATCAAATGATCTTTAACATTAAGGACCTAAAACATAAAGGATATGAAATCTTCATGTCATGTTTACTTATATTTACCCATGTTTTTCAAATTCTGTTGTTAAAGAATATAAGCCTTTTCTGTGAAGGGTAGACAGTGTTCCTTCTTGCTGATTACATTTTATTGCATTAAGTTGTTTATAGTATACCCAAATATGTTTTGAAATGTATAAGTCAAGCAAACATGCAGGTCTCATATGCAGTAATGATATATAAAAAAAATCTCAATTATTTAAAAATATAAGTGGGTTTCTAATTAGTATTCATCTTAGCTTAATTGTTGTCTTTGTTATACATTTGGAATATTATGACTTCTTTATGGTATTTGTGTTATAAAAAGCATTTGATTAGTTCATTGAGGATATCACTTAGCTCCATGTAATTTGTGTGTTTCTTTATAAAAATCTTCTTCTAGACAAATTGATGATAGCTGGATGTTCACATATTGCTCTCCCTAAACTGTTATTACCATCTCACTGTTATCTAGTCCATTATAATGCAGAAAACATAATTCAACTTATTACTATAATGATGAAAAGCATTGTCTGTAGTGGAAAATCATCAAGACAAATTTCTGTCATGCTACTAAGTAAGTTACTTAACTTGTATCCATTGAACTAAAGGTATTAATTAGCTCATCCGGGTGTTTTGAGGGTTAAGAAAGAAAACGCATGCAAAGTTCTTGTAATTGCGTTTAACATATTGTATATATGTGTAAATGATTTTGGGAGAAACTAGTACTCATTACTTATGTATTGCTTCTCTTTGAGTTATGAAGTAAGCAGTATCCCATACTTAGAATTGTCAGTATGACTTTACTAATCTGACTCTTTCTGACTGAGAAAATCTTATTAACAGTAATATCTAGATAACTTCAAAGCAACAATATTTAGCATATGCTTTTGTTCAGTTGTCCAGTTTGTACAGTCTGAGAGCTTGCTAATATATACAATATGTTAAGTGTATTTTATTGTTCCCAGTTGTAATTTTTCATTTATTTTCATAAATTTGTTTGCAAGACTTTTTTCTTAAGAACATTACTGAAAAGAATAAGATTTCTTGCAAACATAGCACTAAGTCAACTAAAAACTAACCCACTTTTTTAAAAATCAGTATTGATATTTTTCTTTAGTGAAACTGATACTTAGCATGCAACTGAATAAGCGAAGAATGTCAAAAGAGCTCTCAACATGTCTTCTCTCAGCATCAAAAGTAAAGGATATCAGTCTGACCTCCACAAGAGGCTCTCTGGAAGAGAACAGCATACTAATAATAATAATATTGGGAAGCCTATTTGTTTTACACTCTTTATTATTTTTGACTTTCTCCATGGCTGGAAGCCATAGAAGCCAGCATCCTTGACCCATGACTACGTTTCCAGATGAACAAAACATACTAAAAGAGGGGAAAATGTGGAGGGACCAATAAAGACAGCCCATTTCTCGTGATAAAGGCAATCACATTCCAAGACATGTAACTTGGAATTTTGAGTTAACACCCCAAGCATTTGAAGCAACACATTTAGTTTGCGAGGATGTCTGGAAGAACACTTCAGTCTACAAGGAGAGATGCACCTTGTAATGAACTACATTGGGCTGTAAAGCGAAATCGCTGGGAGCAACATCAGGAAAAGAATAGAAACAGAATGAAGAACATCCAGATTTACAGCGTCCCTGAAGGCAGCTAAGGGGATGACCCCATTACTTTCATTGAGCAATTTGTTCCATCTCTGCTCACACATACCCGCACTAAGACTTCTAAAATAGAAATATGCACAGCATCTTTCAGCCCTTTCCACTGTCTCAAAAAGGCTCCCAACTTTATCTGTTAAGGTTTTTGAGCTTTTTCATGTTTTACTATTTTTAGTGTTCTGTTAACCTTCTAGTTTTTCCCCTCTGTTTATTTTTCTCCTTGACCTAGATCATGAAATCATATATTAAGAAGATATTTTTCTAAATGCAAGTTGTTAGAAATGACTTGACAAAGGCTGGCAAAATTCATAGTCTCCTGCAGCAATAGAATTAATGTAGAGTTTTTTTCCCCTCTAAAAAGTAGGATGATTACTTTTAAAGTTTTTGCAATCTAAATGCCAAGAACATTTGAAGAAATCATTTTAGAAAGATAATTTATATCCAAAATGTTACAAACATTAAAAAAAAACATCCAATGAGTGAGCCACTTTGTATTTTATTCCTTAAGGGATACATTTTACAGCATTCACATAAATAATGTTATGTTTAGAAAATATTTTTAATGTGAACTGTATGCAAAAATATATAGGGTAATATTGTATACTGCCATCGTTGTTAACAGCATTTAGTCTTTGTCTCTCAAGACTTGTGCTATGACAACATTTTGACCTTGTAGAAACAGTAAGAGATAGTACAGTTGTTACTGTTTTTTACTATTCACTAAAATTTAAAGCAAGATTATCATATCAGAATGAAGAGACAGAATGGACTTGGTAGTTTGAAGGTAGTTTTCTTAGAAATGGTAAGAAATACTTGTCTAGACAAGTATAAGAGTAAAATGACCATGGAAATGTTTTATTTTATCCGCCGGTGTCAAGCTGACTTGATGATTATCATTATTTTAAAGTGAGCTATATTAGATGTGAGGCAGAGAGCTAATTCCCATCCACCTTTCTTCATGGTGTTACCACTGAAATATAAATGTGGGATTTATAGGCAGGCTAGGGGAATCAGTCCTGCCCATCATCTTCACATTATCCAGGTATTTGGGATGGAGTTGGAATAACTGGAACTTCACCAGTTGTATTGGACCAAGGAGATAAGAATCAATCATACTTTTGAGGTGGTAAACGTTGGGCCAAAGAGAAGCTTGCTTCTTCTGACTTCTTCAAAATGCTTAGGCTATTCTAGATTCTTTGCTTGCAGATTTCTCTAATGTAAAACAAAAACTTGTCTTAAGCCTGTTTGGGAATCTTTCTTGAGACAAGCTTAATCCTAATTTATTCACAATCTGTTTTCAGAAGGAGGTTACTTCTGAAAACAAAGTTTGAATATATGATGTCAGTTTACTAGAAACAAAGAGATGGTTAAAAGAAAGATTCATATGCTATAGAAATTTTTAACATAGGCCATTTTTCTGATGTACATCTAGAAAAAGGGGGAAATCATTTAAAATAGGCTCTGGTTTTTGTACAGTACGTAAAATGGACAGAAAAAAGCAGATCCTGCAGTCACCTTTGGAAGCAAATACCTATGTCTATCAGACTTCTTTTTCAGGGATTTTTTCCAGGTATGTCATTTAATATTCTTACAATTTCATCCATTTCCATTTTCTTGTATAACAAACCCAAGAGACATGTTTAATTTAAAGGTTAATAAAATTTTAGGTCTGTCTGATCTTTCAAATATTCAGCTTTCCTGCCACCTTTCATAGGTATATAAATAAAGCTGACTTTCATTTACCTTCTTTCAATCTGTATCATTCTCACAATCTACTGTAGAGTCTTTCTAACAGTAGAAAGAACTACAGAGAAACCCTAGTTACCAAAGTGAAGAAGACACACTCCTTGTTAAATCTGTGCGTCTATTTCCTTGGTTTTGGCCCTTGTTTTTTTTTTTTTTTTTTTTTTTTTTTATTTTGTTTTATTTCTTACCTTTTCTTAGGCACTTAGGATCCTTAGTTTCTAGCCAAAAAATGTATCCTTTGACCAACATCTTGCCATTTTCCCCTCCCCTCAGCTCTGACAACTACCTTTCTAATCTCTGTTTCTATGAGCTTGATGCTTTTAGGTTCCACAGGATAAACTCCTAAGGAGTTTATCTTTCTCTGACTTCACCTAGCATGGTGTCCTCCAGGTTCATTCATGTCCATTCAAATGGCAGGATTTCCTTTTAATGGTAGAGTACTATTCCCTTGTGTATAGATTCTGTGTTTTTCTTAGTGATGCATCTATTCGCAGACACTTGGTTTGCTCTCATGTCTTGATTTTTGTGAATCAGCAATGCTGCAATGGACATGTTAGTGATTTCATCAACTTATCCCGTAAATTTACTCACTATGTGCCAATTTTATCTCAATAAACCTGGGGAAAAATGAGTTATTGGAGACTGAATGGGCTAGGATTTGTAGAATCTCCTTTGTTTTCTCTATGTATTTTTAAGTTTTTCTTTGCTTTCAGACCATGTTAATAGACCATTTTGATCAGTACCTTTTTTTTTCTTTATTTATATATAAATTTCACAACTTTGTAATCTCAAGGGTTTGCCTCCCCCCCCTCCCTCCCCTCCCTTCCCCCCCTTTCCCTCCTGTTCATAGTTGTGCGCTTCATTTTGGTGCTTCGTTTGTTTTGACTTTCTTCAAGGCTTTTATTTATTTTATTTTATTTTTTTCACTATATCCCATATATTAGTGAAACCATTTGGTTTCTGCCTTTTTCTTTGTGGCTTGTTTCAGCTAATATGATTTCT
>PVHY01028442.1:0-15228 GCA_004024945.1 Uropsilus gracilis | reverse complement strand
CAACATGGAGGGGACCACTAACTCTGTGTGTCTCAAAAATGACATATCTGAGAACTAGTGACTTCCTTTCCTCCCTGAGGATCTTATTTGGGGAAAGCAGACAAATTTGGGGTCAAGGACATTCACAGATTTGGGTGTCATTTAGGATTTGAGGGCTTTTCCCCCTGAGGGGCCCAGGAAGTAGAAGTTGCCAAAGCAGGTGGAGGGAAAAGCTTCACTCAAGTCTACTCCTCCAATCTGTGGGTTCGCTCAGTGTTCTGAGAAGGTCACAGCTGGTCTGGGTGTGCCATGCACGTGTTGGAGGCACTCTGAAATATTCTGAAATACACTGGCTTCCATATGTGTGAAGTGGGGATAATAAAACGTCCTTGATGGAATGATCATGAGAATTGAATGAGTTTCTGCAGGTGAAGCAAACACTTAGGAAAGGAATCTGCTAAGAGCAAAGGGGATGTAGAGAGTAAGAGTAGGCACCGCCCACCCCTACCACATCACAGAGATCATTACCGTTTGTCGTTATCACCATCACCATCTACCCACCATGACCCCATCACCCCACACCTTACCTCCTAAGCTTCTTGGCTCCCCACGGACTATAAAATCAAGTCCTGCTTTCCCCCAACCGGAAACTTTTTTATCTTTTGATTTTTATTTTGTAATTTTTGTACAATATTGGTCACATGTGTATGGTTGTCGTTCCCCTTAGATGTGGTCCTCCCTTCCGTATTAAACCCCTTATTCCCCCAACCCCCCTTCCCCCTCCCGCCTCTGTTCACTCCAGCTCCTCTTGCTGCAAGCTGTTGGTTGGTCCATGTTTGGCCCAACTTCTCTTTCTCTGGAATTACATCCTTTTGTCCTGGGTGAGGACTTGTGCTTCTGGACAGCAGCGGGCCAGGCTGCTTGGGTCTCCAGGAGTGACCGAGGCGGAGAGTCAGGCCGAGCATGTCAGGAACCTCTTGTAGGGCAAATGCTTGGTGCCATTCCCCAAGCTCCTTTCTGGTGTCTGTCACGTGGTGCTTGTGTGGTGCTGCTTGTGTGGTTCTGATATCTGGGTTCGGGAACCCAACCTCAGTCACTGGCGGTGGGGACAGACTTCCCCAGGTCCAGCTCCTCTCCTCTCTTGGCTTAGCAGCTCTGCCCTGGGGCCACAGCCACATCGTTGTGGCTTTTTTCCAACAGGAAACTTCTATATTCACTTTGCCCCAGGAGTGTCCCAAACACACCCCAACCATCCTTCCTCTCAGCCCCCACTACCGGGAAAGCCCTTCATTTCCTACTTACACTCCACTCCAGGAGCCCTGCCCCCAGGAAGCCCCGCCCCACCCCACTCTGTACCCTTTCTTCTGATTTCCTGACATAATTACTCTCTTCCTATTGGCTCCAAGTCATGTTGTGTGTCACAGACTTTACCATCATTATTGAGCACCTCCTGTGTATTGGCTACTGTACTGAGTCCTTAACCCTTGCCCTCCCTCCTAGCGTTCAGGCATTCCTTAGCCTTTTTTTCTTTTGGAACTAGATCTCGCTATTTTTGCCTGTGGAACCTCAGGCTCACGTTGCCCGGGGTAACTCAAGCAATCCCCAGCCTCAGCCTCCCAGGTAGCTGGGATTACAGGCATGCGCCACCATGCTCAGCTAATTTTTTGGATCTAGGTCTCGCTACGTTGCCCCAGGCGAGACTTGAACCGCCATCCCTGGTTCCCACCGTGGCTTCCTAGGCTGCCACTTACAGGCACACACCACCATGCCCGGCTCTTTAGCCTTATTATACAGTGAGGACATGGGGGTCCAGAGAGGTGAAGGAACTGGCCCAAGGTCACGCAGCTAGTAGGGATAGTGAGAGACCGAGCTAGAACTGAAGTTCAAGTTCATGGTTGCTCCATCACCCTTCCTCATACCACTTCCCGGCAACAGCTACATTGTCGTGGGTAAATGACGTCCCTTCAGTTAGGAGTCCAGGGAGGTTCTACGTCCTTAATTCATTTACTCAGCAGACACTTATTGAGCCCCCGCTGCGTGCTGGGCCTGGAGGGACACAGAGTGGACATTCGGGGGGTGCTCATTGCTCTTTTCCTGGCAGCGGGGCTGGACCAGTATGTGTTTCAGGACTCGCAGCCGGAGGGCCTGAGCGAAGACATCTTCGGTAAGTCAGGGGTTCTTGGCCCAGCCTGCATTTCCTCCCTCGCCCCCCTGGGCAGTCACATCCCTTCCCAGGGGGACTGGTGGAGGCCCCCCTTGGGATCCACTGACTCTGTGTGTCGGTGTCTTTTTCTCCCAAATCGGGATAGGACTGGAAGAGGTGATGAGTGAAGCTGTGGAGCTGCTGGAGGAAGCAGAGCAGAGAAGTCAGAAGAGACGTGAGTGGTGCCCCAACTTCCCTGGACCCCCCTTCCCTCGCGGAAGTCCTGGTCCTGCCTGGGCTCCCAAACCTGCCACGGCTCCCGGTGCTTCCCCTGGGAAGTCCTGCCTGCCAGCCGGGGACTGATGCTGTCTTTCCCTCCACTTGCCACACTTCCTGGTGAGCCAGGGAGGAAACCCAGCCCAGCATCCCGCTCCTGCCCCTGGCTGATGGATCATCCTCAAAGGCAGCTTTCAGTCTGGCTTCTCTTCCTCTGTAGTCGTCTCCTCTGTGTTTGTGAGAGGCTTTTGCAGGCACCAGCTCTGGAGTCAGTAAGACCTGGGCATTTATCCTGCATCTGCTATGATGTTCTGTGTGATCAAGTACCTGCCCCCCAACCTTGAGCCTCCTACGCAGTCTCCCTGCTGCCTTCGTCACCCCTCGTCTGTCAGCCAACAGGGGTTTAACATCGATCAGATCTTTGCACTGTCCTGCTGACCTTTCAGTGGATCCAAAGTCCATACCACAAGGCCTACAGATCTGTCCCCTTCCAACATCCATGCTTTCCATGAGCCACTAGGTTCCTGCTACACTGGCTTCTTTCTATTCCTGTAACCCACATATTGTTGCATCCTCAGGGCCTTTGCACCTGTTGTTCACCCTTATCTGGATTGTTCCTCTCCTCCCAATTCTTCTGATGACTGGCTCCTTTGTCACCTCCTCCTGAAAGCCTTCCATGACTAACCTTTTTGCATCGATCATGTCATTTATTTTCACCATGTTTGTGTCTCTCCTAGCACCTTAGCTCTTTTCACACTCTGAACTTATTTTGCGTTTTGACTTCTGCCTAGTTCTCCTGCTAGGAGGACAGGGGCTTTATCTTTCTTCTCATCATTATATCCCCAGCATCAAGCACAGTATATGATATGCAGAAACACCTTGATAAGTGTCTGTTGAATGAAAGTATCTGTAAAATGGGTATAACAATCAAGTGCTTCCTATATACCAGACACGTGTAACTCCTGCGCCTGTGTGTGTATTTGAGCTGGTGAAATAGGTGGTATAAATGGTATAAGATAAGTGGTATAGCCGGGCACGGTGGCTCGTGCCTGTAAGCTTCAGCCTATGAAGCAGCCGGGGCTAGGGGTCGTGGTTCCAGTCCCGCCTGGGGCCCGTAGCGAGACCTAGTTCTAAAAATATATAGCTGGGTGTGGTGGCGCGCGCCTGTCATCCCAGCTACCTGGGAGGCTGAGGATGGGGATTGCTCAAGTCTGTGGTACCCCGGGCAACGAGAGCCTGCGGTTCCACAGGCAAAAACAGCGAGACGTAGTCTCAAAAAGAGAAAAAAAAAAAAAAAGAATTGAAAGTATACAAGAATATTCAGGGGGAAAAACTCCCTTCCGTCTCCCCCATCCTCCAGCCCCTCACTTCCCCTCCCTGAAGGCAACTTATTTTACTAATTTCCTTTCTGCGTTGTCAGAAATACTTATCAATAAACCGGCTCTTTTTCTTTCCCTAACTTCTCACAAAAATGGGCACATTTCACCCACGCTCCCGCACTGGCGCATCTCCATTTGGACCGTTGGTAGTTCCTTCTCCTGTTAAGGATGGAAAAGCACGTCCTGTCCTAGGAATTCCTCGACGCTCCTTCCTGCTTTCCTTTCTCTTCTCTCTCTCTTTTTCTCGTCACTTGATAAATATTTCCCCAACACTTTACCAAATGCTCAGTGTGCAGTCAAGGCTGAAAGAACGTGACCATCCACTCGCCGCTTACACCTAAAACCATGTTTGGCCAAACGGCACCCTTCCCTGCCCGTCTGGCCGTCCCTCCGTCTGCCGGTCCCTCCGTCCGCCTGTCCGGCTCTTCCCTGGGACACTGCAAAGCGGCTTGCAGCCCCTCTCCTCACTCCCCTGCTTGGAGCCACACGGGGTCGTCACCTTGGAAGATCAGAGCCCCAGCTTAGCACCTACTGACTTCCAGGGTGCTCCTGCAATGTAGGATCCCGCCCCCACCTGCGTCACGGGTGAGAGGCCCAAGGCCCAGAGAGGTCGAGCTGTGAAGATGCACAGCACCGGGTCGGCTGCAGACTCGGGTTTTTTGTGTTGCTGTTTTAGCTTTTGTGTTTGAGGTCAGTGCTCCCTCCGTAGTCCCGCCTCTTCCCCCTGCGCTGCTTGGATGCTGGGAGGGGCAGGACCGCCCCAGAGGCAGAGCAGAAGCCCCACGTGGCTTCTCAGCCCCACTAGATGGGTCGCACAGCCTTAAGCACCCATGAACCCCTCTTTTTTTTTTGAGACTAGGTCTCGCTATTTTTGCCCGTGGAACCGCAGGCTCACATTGCCCGGGGTGCCACAGACTCAAGCCATCCCCAGCCTCAGCTTCCCAGGTAGCTGGGATTACAGACGCGTGCCACCACGCCCAGCTATTTTTTTTGGAACTAGGTCTCGCTACGTGCCCTGGGAAGGACTTGAACCATGATTCCTGGCCTGGCCGTGGCTTCCTAGGCTGCCACTTACAGGCGTGCGCCACCGCGCCCAGCTATTTTTTTGGGACTCGGTCTCGCTACGTGCCCCTGGCGGGACTCGAACCACGATCCCTGGCCCTGGCTGTGGGTTCCTAAATTGCCACCACGAGCCTCTCTTGGGGCACTGACTGTCCTCGTCTCTCCGCAGCCTTCCCGGAGGAGCTGCCCGTGGACCCGAAGCACAGGAAGCTAGGTGAGCTGGCCGGGCGGTGTGGGCCAGCAGAGCCCCGCAGGCACAGACAACAGGAAAAGTCAGCCCAGAGGGGTGAGGCCACTTGTCCAAGGTCACAGCCGGTGGGAGGGGGGGGTCCGGGCTGGGAACCGAGATGAGGACCCCACACGCTCTGCCCTGTGCTGAGGGCTGTTGGCCACAGCTTCCCCTCCAGCGCCTGGCCCTGCCCTTCCTTCTCAAAGCTGAGTCAGAGTGGATGCCCAATGCCTGTCGCCCCCCACCCCAGGAGGGCCCCCCAGCACCGGCCTCACCCTCACCCCGAGCTCCCTCTAACACGACCCCCTCCTGACAGCCGAGCCCCCCACGGTGCCCATGGTGACGGGCACTTTCCTGCTGGGGCCAGCGAGCGACTCCTTGACTCCACCCGGCCTGTTCTGCCCAGACTCCTCCGACTCGGCATCAGGCCAGCCCCAGCCAGAGGAAGGCCTGCACATGCCTGGTAGGTCAGGGGCTTTGGGGGAGGGGTGCTCCTCCCCAGAGTGCCTCAGGCAGAACGGGGGATTTCCTCCTCCTTTTGTCACCCCCCCCACCCCAGCCAGCGGTATCCCCAGAGCCCACTGAGCTCAACCCTGGCCAGAGACCAGTCTCAGAGGATACATGCCCTACAGGGAATCCTCCAGTCCCATCCCTGCACCTGCAAGCGGAATGTCTCCTGGTGCAGCCATGTCTGGGGGTGCAGGACCCCCCTCCCCGGGGTCAGACACACATGGCAGCTTGGAGCCCCTCAGACAGGGAGTCAATGTTGGTTTGTTTGTTTTTTTAATGGTTAAACAGTCAGCTGGGTGTGGTGGTGTGCACCTGTAATCCAAGCACTGGGAGGCAAGAGGCCTGGCATCACTTGAGTTTGCAGGTTCAAGACTACCTGGGCAACATAGCGAGACATGGTGTCGAAAAAGCAGCCGGGTGCGGTGGCAGGAGTCTGTAATCCCAGCAATCTGGGAGGCTGAGGCTGGGGATCGCTTGAGTCCACGGGATCGGGACTACCCCGGGCAACACAGTGAGACCTGGTCTCAAAAAAATATATGATCCAACAGTCTTTAATGTCATGGAGCTCAGGGGACATTGTGTATACCTTCCCACCCTGAGGGAGCCCCAACATAGCAGTGGGTAAGGGAGGAGGAAGCTGACGTTAGCAGTTTGGGTCACTAATGAGAAATGGCATCTAAATCTTAGCGCATAGCTGTCCCGTAGCTTAAACTCTATTGCTGGTAAATGAAAATTTTTAATGTGATTAACTATGACTTGTCTTATAGTCGCATAAATATTTCCTCCCTCCATCATCCCCAACCATTGCGTACGTCTTCCAGATGGGATATGAGAGCTCACAGGTCAGAGGAGGGTCATCTAGGTTAAAAAGAAATGCCAGTCCTGTCTGGGGTAATTGTTCTTCCATCAAGAAATGTATTGAGGGGGGAGCCGGCCGTGGTGGCATGCACCTGTAATCCAAGTGCTGGGAGGCGAAAGATCTGGGATCGCTCAAGTTCGCAAGTTCGAGACTACCCCAGGCAACATAGTGAGACCTGGTCTCGAAAAAGCAGCTGGGCACACTGGTAGGCACCTGTAATCCCAGCTACCGGGGAGGCTGAGGCTAGGGATCACTTGAATCTGTGGGATCGGGACTACCCTAGGCAACATAGCAAGACCTAGTCTCAAAAGAAAGAAAGAAAGAAAAGTATCGAGGGAGCCATTTCCATGCAAGAATTTTGTCTGCTCTTAGGGCGTCTGAGGGCATCCAAGGTGACTCAAATAACCAGGAGGCAGGACCCCAGCGTGGGTGCTGGGGGGACCCCACCTCACCGTCCATTTCTCTCACACAGGCCCTCCCTCCGGTTCCCTGCTGAGCTGTCTGAATCTCCCCGCTGGCCCTGTCCAGATAATCCCCGCTCTGCCCCAGGAGCTCTGGCAGATCCCAGGGGCTGAGACAGGGCTCTCGAGTTTTCTCATCTGCCAAGGTAGGGGTGCAGACCTGCCCCTCCCCTGCCCCGCCCTTTCCCACCTGCTTTACTTCTGAACCTCGTGTCCATCCTTGTGTCCAGGTCCTCGGCAGGTGTCGCTCAGCATCATCCCAGGGTCCCCCCTCCCCGGGGCACCCTTGTCTGCCTCCATGCCCCAGAATCAGAGCGGGGGTAGAGCTTCCCCAAGGAGGGGGACCCCCCGAGTGGCTGGGTGACCTCCACGTGTCACTCTGTCCCCCTTTTCTTATGAAATGGCTCCGATGTTAAGGCCCAGTGTGACTGCAGCTCACTCGCAAGCTGAAAACTGAGCGTTGCTGCCTGGGTGACTAAGACGCTCCCTCCCTCTCCTGGTGCGCCTCTGCACAGCCTGGTGCGCATCCCCGCACGCCTTTCTCAAAACGGCCTTGTGCCCGCGTTGGCACAGTGGCCTCTGGGGACCCATCACACAGAGGGGGTTTGAACGGTCCGGGGAAAGCTACGTTCGGGGTCTCGAGAAGGGGAAGAGGATGACACGGAGGGGCTCCTTCCTCTCCACCGGGAGCTCTCTTGACGATTACCTGCCATTGTGGGAACCGACGGCTCCCAGAAGTACGTGAGCTGAACACACACTCCCGAGGCTGAACACGCCGCAGAAGGCGTGCAGCTGCGGTAGCTCCCAAGGCTCCTGGCAACTGTTGCGTCCATTTCACAGATGGGGAAACCAAGGCTCTAGGAACCTGCCCTTCAAAGCCCTTTCCTCAGCTCCATCCGAGACGCCTCCCTGTGGTGACCTGGTGGTTCTCATTCTCTTCTCCGTCCCGATGTAGGTGATATGCCCCAGCCCAGCCAGCCACCCCCTTCGAGCAGCCCAGTTGTCTGCAGCCTCCCAAAGTCCCCGGACCGGCCGGGCTCCACCAGCCCCTTCGCCCCCTCGGCCGCTGACCTTCCCGGCATGCCTGAGCCAGCCTTGACCTCCCGCGCAAGCATGACAGGTACCTGACACTTTAAAAGTAGAGCTGGCCGAAGGAAGATGCCTCTGGGGGCGGGGGGGTAGTCTCAGCCCATGACCCTGGGGCTGGCCGCTCCCGGAAGAGGGGCGTTCCTGGGGCGCCTCCACCCTCACTCTGCTCCACTTCTTCGTCTCCAGAGAACGAGCTATCCCCCAGCCAAGGCCCAACGACCCTCAAGGTTCCGAAATGGCCAGGTGAGTGGGGAGTTTGGAGACGGAAGCCCAAATCCGGCTTCATCTCACTCAGTCACTCAACACACCCATCCTTTCATTCATTGCTCCCTCATTGATTCATTCATTCATTCATTCATTCACTCACTCATTCATTTTCTTACTCACTGGCTCCTGCCGTGTCTCAGCATGTCTCCTGCCTTCTGAGTAGCACTGACAGAGGACCTCCCCCATCCACCCACACTAGGCGTGGACATTCTGTGTGTGAGGCTGAGAGGATGAGTGAGCAAGAGGGAAATGGCGTGAGGATATGACAGGTGAACAGGAGCCACGGAGGGTGGGATTGGAAGCGCAGAAGCAAGTGGCCAGATCCCTAAGTCCAGGGGCTCCAATAGGGAAGACCGCCAGGTCACAAACAGCCCCTGTGCTTGCCCCATCCTACAGATGCGGAAACTGAGGCCTAGCGGGGCATATAACACTCTCAAGGTAACGCTAGTAAGTGGTGGGGCTAGGGTGTGAGCCCAGGCACATCAGTCCCACTGTTCACCCTTTCATACCCCTCCGTGGCTAAAGAAGAAACAGATTTGTGAGTAAATGAAAGTGTGGCAGATAAGCAAGTGAAAAGGCGCATGAAGAATGGGCATGGGAATGAATGAGTGAATGAATGAATGAATGAATGAATGAATGAATGAATGAATGAATGAATGAATGAATGAATGCATGCATGCATGCATGGGTAAATGAATGAGATGGCCCCCAAAGAAGGCAGTTGGTGAAGTCTGTGTGGTGAATGGATGAAAACAACGGGCCCAGGCTGGCTACTCGGTGGCCCTCCTGTTGGCCAGTCCTGCCTCGAGTATCCACCCCCCCATCCCTTGGTCTCTGCAGAGAGTGTGGAGAAGTTCTGCCGTGCACTCCGGGAAAAGCACCAGGCTGAGCCTGCAGGCCCGGAGGGCATCCTGGTGGAGGTGGACCTGGTGCGGGCACGGTTGGAGCGGTGCAGCAGCAAGAGCCAGGAGAGGGAGCTGGTCACCCCGGCCTGGACGGAGCGGCAGCTGGCCCGCGGGGGTCTGGCAGAGGTGCTGCAGGCAGCCAGCGAACGCCGGCGGCCCCGGGAGACGCAAGTGGTCGCCGTGCTGGGCAAGGCAGGCCAGGGCAAGAGCCACTGGGCCCGGGCCGTGGGCCGCGCGTGGGCGCGTGGGCAGCTGCCGCAGTATGACTTCGTCTTCTCCCTGCCGTGCCGCTGCCCACCCGAGCGCCCGGGGGAGCCCTGCCGCCTGCAGGACCTGCTCTCCGCCCTGGGCCCGCGGCCGCTGCCCGTGGACGACCAGGTCTTCGGCCACATCCTGAGGCGGCCCGAGCGCGTCCTGCTCGTCCTGGACGCGTTCGAGGAGCTGGAGAGCCCGGACAGCCTCCTGCACGGCTCGGGCGGGCCCCCCACGGCCGAGCCCCGCTCCCGCCGGGCGCTGCTGGCCGGCCTCTTCCAGCGCAAGCTGTTGCGGGGCTGCACGCTGCTGCTCACGGCTCGGCCCCGGGGCCGCGTGGCCCAGAGCCTGAGCAAGGCCGACGCGCTCTTCGAGCTGGCCGGCTTCTCGGCCGCGCAGGCCGAGGCCTACGTCTCCGGCCACCTGGAGCGCCTGGGAGCCCCGGGGGACGCAGACAGGGCCCTGGGGCAGCTCCGGGGCCAGCCCTTCCTCCTGGGTCACAGCCACAGCCCTGCCGTGTGCCAGGCGGTGTGCCAGCTCCTGGAGCGGGGGGAGTGGGCCGAGCTGCCCTCCACCCTCACGGGACTCTTCGTGGGCCTGGTGGGCCCGGCGGCCCGCGACAGCCCCCCGGGGGCGCTGGCCGGACTGGCCAAGCTGGCCTGGGAGCTGGGCCGCAAACATCAGAGCACCCTGCGCGAGGACCAGCTCTGCCCGGCGGAGGCGCGGGCCTGGGCCGTGGCCAAGGGCTTGCTGCTGCCCGCCCCGGCCGCCCCGGAGACCGAGCTGGCCTTCCCCAGCTTCCTCCTGCAGTGCTTCCTGGGGGCCGTGTGGCTGGCTTCAAGCAGCGAGGTCAAGGACAAGGAGCTGCCGCAGTACTTGGCCTTGACGCCCCGAAAGAAGCGGCCATACGACAACTGGCTGGAGGGCTCGCCGCGCTTCCTGGCCGGGCTGGTCTTCCAGCCTCTCGCTCGCGGCCTGGGGGCCCTGGCCGGGCCAGGGGTGGGCGCCTTGGCAAAGAGGAAGCAGAAGGTGCTCGCCAGGTACCTGAAGCGGCTGCAGCCGGGGCTGCTGCGGGCAGGGCGGCTGCTGGAGCTGCTGCACTGCGCCCACGAGGCCTCGGACCCGGGGATCTGGAGGCACGTGGTGCTGGGGCTCCCCGCCAGCCTCTCCTTCCGGGGTACCCGGCTCACCCCTCCCGACATCTACGTGCTGAGCCGCGCCCTGCAGGCGGCGGGCAAGGACTTTTCCCTCGACCTCCGCAGCACCGGCGTCGACCCTTCTGGACTGGGGAGCCTCGTGGGACTCAGCTGTGT
Source organism: Uropsilus gracilis (assembly GCA_004024945.1). NCBI lineage: Eukaryota > Metazoa > Chordata > Mammalia > Eulipotyphla > Talpidae > Uropsilus > Uropsilus gracilis. Next base: position 4,504 of record PVHY01028442.1, on the reverse strand, counting down.
CTCCTGCTTCAGGTGGGGGCAGGGGACAGGGAGGAAGCTCCTTACTGGGCATCTGCCACTCCCAGTGCTCCTCTGTGGGTCTGGCGGAGTGAGCAGAGCAGGCAGGGCCTTCCTCCTTTTATGAGCTGAGGACACAGAGGCTCAGAGAGACCTGAGTACAAGCTCCTACGCCGCTGCTGAGGTTCAGCCCAGAATTTGGCATTGAGCTTCCTGGTAGCCAAAGCAAAAAGGGGAAGCAGACCTACTGGGAGAACTGGGGAAAAGGAGAATTGATAAGGGCTGTAGTGGTCATAGGAGGATTTCCAGGTGGAGGAGGGAGGGGGTGAATTGATGAGGGAAAGTCAGTGGGTAGTGAGAGGTTCTTTCATGGAGCTGGTCTAGCCGCCCAGCCACAGTGCCTGGACCTGAGGCCCTTCCTCCACAGGGCTGCCTTGAGTGACACTGTGAAGCTCTGGGAGTCCATACAACAGCGCGGGGAGACCCAGCTACTCCGGGCAGCGGAGGAGAAGTTCACCATCGAGCCTTTCAAGGCCAAGTCCATGAAGGATGTGGAAGACCTGGGCAACCTCGTACAGATCCAGAGGTGAGAGGGGCAGGGGCGGGAGGTGGTCCAGGCTGTGAAGATTACCGACCTGCAGGACCCTCTATCCAACTTGCCACCAGCCTTCTCATGTCACCTCTCCTGTAGGGCACCCCACGCCCATCCCTCCTGCAAAGTAGCTGCCCAGAATCCTCATTGCAGTAACTACCCAGGCAGAGCACCCAGAACACATAATTTTGCCCCCTTCCAAACGTGCCCAAAACTTGGGTAGTGACCGCCTCATGAGCTGCCTTTGTGCCTAGTAACAGAAGCTATGGCCACAGTCAGGGCAGCCAGGACCAGCACTGTCCCCGTCTTATCAGTGGTGGAGCACTGAGGTCCAGAGGGTGGAGGATACTTGACCACCGAATAAGTGAACGGTCTTTCCTGCCTTCCTCATCCATAGACTGAGCACCTACTGTGTGCGCCTGGGATCACATAGGTGGATGCCTGCTCCGTGGCTCTTTCCCACTAGCGCACAGTTGTGCTTTAGCAATGTGCCAGCCTGGGATTTTCCTAAGTTACATGGGAGCCACGAGAAGGGAACTTTGGGCACCGGGACACAACAGTCAGGGCTCAGCCACAGATGGGCCTGCAACCCTCTAACCATTGCCCCTTCTCTCCAGAGCAAGAGACTCCTCCGAGGACACAGCTGGGGATCTCCCTGCCATCCGGGACCTCAAGAGGCTGGAGTTTGCGTAAGCAGAGGGGTGCATGGGCTTGGGTTCTTCTTAGCGTCTCCAGGATCAGCTGGGCTTGTGCCAACCAGGTGGAGATAGATTCCCAGAGTCTTTCCTTCCTGCCCTTCCACTCTGGAAACCAGTTCCAGGCTAGTGCTGTGAACTGACCCACTTACTGGTTAGCATGCTAGTTCCATTCATTCATTCATTCATTCACTCATTCATTCATTCAACCATCCATTCAGCAGGTGAGAGTTTACAGTAGCTTACAGTAAACAGACAGTTGCTACCAGCAGGAAACTCAAAGGTTATGATAGCCAGCTTAGGAGAGATCAAGGGGGACTTCCTGGAGGAGGTGACTGAAACACTGAAGTTTAATGAAGAAGTGGAAACAAGACAGGTAGAGAGGTCATCATCAGGACAGTAAGAGGAGAGGAGAGAAAGACCTTTGAAGAATTTTAGTTTGACCAGGGAGCGGGAGAATGTACACCGTCCCTTGTCACCCCCCCCCAATCATGGCCTTCCTTAGGAATATGCTGTCAGGACTGCCATCTGAGCCTCTCCCTGCCATGCCATGAACACCATAAACGGTGCCCCTCTGCCAGAGCTTGCTCACTCCAAGGTTACCCCAAGGTGTGGACAGACCCCCCCAGTAGAACACAACAGCCCTGATCCACACAACCCTGAGACCCCAGGGGTCTGCTCACCTCCAGGGGGCTTCTCAGCCCTGGCTGCACAGCATGTGGGTGCTCAGACCCCACCCCAGCTTAGCAGTTCAGGAGCCTCTCCCCACTCTGAAGGCTTCCCAGGGCCTTTGATACCCATCTGGGGAGCCACACATTTGGGCTCACCTTTCACCTCTGACAGGTTTGTGTTCCAGAAGACTCCTTGGTCCCCAGTAAACAAGGTCGCCCTGTGTGTGACCGGGCTGGGGCTTGGCAGGGTCTGAGGTCCAGTTGCGCCTGGGTTGCTGCAGGAGGCAGCCCCCCCACAGGCGGTCAGGTCAGCACAGGGTTTCCATCACGGCCCTCAGCTCCTCATGCATGGACGTAGTCACGGGGGCCTGGAGGCTGAGCTGCTCGTCCGAAGTCACACGGGTCAGCGGAGACGGGCTCTTGCTCCAACAGAGGGAAAAAGCAAGTTCACGTGTGGGCTCTGAACAAGACAGTTATTAATCACCTACTGTATGCTCGGGGCATTTTACGAGTAACCTCTTTCATCTCGAGAACGCCTCTGAGAGAAAGTCATTCTCCATTTCGCAGAGGAGGAAGCTAAAGCGAGTGAGGTTAAGTCACCTGTCCTGAACTCCAGCTGGCTCCCCGCAAGCTGCCTGCATCTCCCCATCAGGCCCCGGACCCCACTCCTGCCCCAGACCCAGAAAAAGCCACGCATTTCTTGTTTGGAGCAGGCAATGCGCCAGATTTCACGGAGGCCAAAGTGTTACTGAAAAGAGGAAATATGTGCAAACGCTCAGGCCCCTTCTGCCTCTGAATTATTTTCGGCTTGAAAAGCCCCTAGTCGGAGCTCGGAACTACGCTCCGGGGCACCGCAGCTCTGGGGCGGAACGGCCGAACCAAGAGCTCAGCCACCTGGGAGCCCCCAGAAAGGTCGATGGAAGGAAGGAAAGGACTGTTTGGGTGTGTGTCGGGCAGCCCCCAGCCAGCCACCCCCAGGCCTCACCTTTCTGCAGACCAGGTTGCTCTGCTCCCCAAAACCCTGCCAGGAGGCCCCGGGACGCTGGGACCAGCCTGGCCCGGTCCCCACTAACCTCAAACCCCCATTCCTGACTCTTCCCACTCTCCCTGCAGTCACGTTGTCTGGCTCACACGCCCACCAGAGGTGACCAGGCCTCTGGGGCTTGGCGTGGGCTGAGCCTGCGCCTCGATGCTTTTCCCCCAGATACTGCCCAGCCGATGCCCCCACTTCCTTCTGGTTTCCGCTGAGTGGGGTGCTTCTTTGCTTTTCCTCCTGCTGTACTCCTCCTCACCCCCAGATTCTCCACCTCGCTGCTGTCTCCCACCCTGGCTCTTGGCTGATATCCTGCCAGCCATTCCGCCCACTGCTGTGGGCCCCGCTGAGCTTGGGCTTTTGTCCGGTTTGTTCCTCTGTCTCCTCGGCAGACGGTGGGCCTGGTGCCCAGCGGGCAGGCAGTCCACACGCAGCGAGTGGGTTCCTGGACCCTCCGGCAGCCCCGGGAGGTCGGGCTACATTCGAGGACACTGAGACGCAGGGAGGCGGTACCCCCCCAAAGACCCCGCAAGGGGGGAGGGGCGGAGCCCAGACTCGGCTCAGATTGCAGGCTCCCGCAGACCTTCCCTCAGCAGTGCCCGGACATGAGGCTGCAAAGCCCGAGCATTTCCCAGAATGCATTGAGGGCCATGGGCCGCTGCCACCTCCTGCTTTCATGAGGTGCATTCACTTCGAGCAGGAATGGCCACTGCGGCCCCAGAACAGCATCAAAGGATGAGCATAGGAGATAAAAGGCCCCCAGGGCAGCCGACCTTGGGCCGTCACTGTGTTCCTGAAACGCAACAGAGCGGCGGCCCTTGTCTTCCTTCTTCTCCCTCTCTCAGTGTCTGGCCTCAGTATCAGTCCAGGCTGTGTGACTTCGTGAGCGGCCCCGTGCCTCAGTTTCCCCTCTGCAAGGGGGCTAAGAAGCCTCTGGAGCTCAGTGTCCCTGCAGATTCAGGAGACCGGCTCCGAGGGCGTCCAGGCCGGGTGGGCGTGTTGGCCCCAGGGACGGGTCTGCGGCCACCAGAGTGGGGTGCAGGCACGGAAAGCGTCTCCCCACGGGCCGCTTCCCAGAGCTGCTCTCCCAGCCGGAGCAGGTGGAAGAGGGTGTCAGCAGGAGTGAGAGCCAGCTCCTCCCACAGCTGGGAGTCCTGCTGGCTTTAGGGGGCTTTGTGAGATCTCTCCAGAGCGGGAGGGAGGTCCCCCAGGGGGTGGAGGAAGGAAGCGGGAGGCACCCTATCTCGACCCCACCCTGGGGCCGAGCTGAGGGTCTTATCTGTTGGGGGGGCCTTACCCCAGCTTCTTTGCCTCCTAGGCTGGGCCCCGCCCTGGGTCCCCAGGCTTTCCCAAAGCTGGTGAGGATCCTCGAGGCCTTTTCCTCCCTTCAGCATCTGGAGTGAGTATCCCCCGCCCTGTGATCGCCCGCTCAGACACAAACCTGCCCAAGTGTGTGAGTGTGTGTGTGTGTGTGTGTGTGTGTGTGTCTCGTCCCCTTCCTTCCTTCCTTCCTTCC
>PVHY01028441.1:0-15234 GCA_004024945.1 Uropsilus gracilis | reverse complement strand
CATGGAACCGCAGGCTCTCGTTGCCTGGGGTACCACAGACTCAAGCAATCCCCAGCCTCAGCTTCCCAGGTAGCTGGGATTACAAGCGCGTGCCACCACACCCAGCTATTTTTTTGGAACTAGGTCTCGCTATGGGCCCCAGATGGGACTCGAACCGCGATCCCTAGTCCTGGTCGCTTCATAGGCTGAAGCTTACAGGCACAAGTCACCGTACCCGGCCCTTTTTTTCTCTTTTTGATCAGAATTACTTTGGCTACTTGTAGTCTTTGTTGTTTCCCACAAATTTTAATGTCTGTTCTATCCCCTTGAAGAACATTACTGGAATTTTGATGATTATATTGAATCTGCATCTGGCCTTGGGTAAAATGGCTATTTTAACAATGTTAATTTTTCCAGTCCATGAGCGTGGACTATATCTGCATTTCCTTTGGCCTTATTTCTTTGAACAGTACCTTACAGTTCTCACTGTCTAGGTCTTTCAACTCCTATAATTATCTCCTAAGTACTTAATCATTTTTTATATGATTGTCAGGATTGGCTATTTTGAGTAGTTTTCAGCAAGCTCTGAGCATAGGAAATGTCCCTACTTCTCTGGGCCAGACCCTGGGTACGACGAAATGCTAGTAGGATCAGCCTCTAAAAGTGCATAAAGATTCTAAGTGCCTTCAGAGCAAGATGTCTTGGGTCATGTTGCACTTCCCACAGTCATCTTTTTCCTGTCCTAAAAGCTTTGCAGCAAGGAGAGGAATTTTTCTATTATCCCAATTCTCAAGCCTCTGTAGCCACACCCAAAGTGAGTGGGACCTTTGACTGTCAATCAACATATATGTGAATGCTCATATATGACACTAGTTAGATCTAGGGAGACCAGGTAAGCCACCCTCCATGCTCCACACGGACAACAATCACCCAGGCCCATGACTCAGAGCAGGCATACCCATTGGACACACAGCTTCCTCAGGCCAAGTCATCCCTTCATACGCAAACATTGAAAGGATAGTCAGGATATAAAAAAAGCATTCAAGAAGAGATGTCAAGAAGTTAGTATTTGCAATCAAGACGTCATCTTAACTGAGAACAGGGTAAAGGGTGATAGCCCCATCCCCTGCTCCTGCCCCCTCTAACATCAGTTGGTCTGATTTCCTAGCCCACTGGTATAAAATAGGACCAATGTGTGACCAAAATGAAGAGCTGGATGTGACAGAAGAAGTTCATAAAACTCCCAGGCAGTACCCATTAAAAGAAAGGCCACAGTATGAGTGAGATCTTTGCTGGCAAAACATGGTTTCAGGACACGAAGTTGAAGACATGGTCACCCACAGTCGGAAGTCAAAGCCAATAATACATTGAAGAATTTAAAGAAACTTTGCTGGACTAGGAACAAGGGATTTGAAACCTCCTATGTATCCCTGTACAACTAATGTCAGGGGCCAGCTCAGTTTGTGAAGTTGTAAGGGAAGAATGGAGACAAGCCTCCTCTGACTGTATCAGCATCCCCTTGGTCGAACTGGGTCCAGGACAGATCCCTGTCCTCACCAGCAAAACTGCTGACTTCAGTTCTCCATGGGTGCAGCCAGTTTCTAAGTTTGCTCAACTAAGTGATCTCCTTCTCCGCCCTTGCAGGTGATCCTGACCAACAGCCCTGTCTAATGCTCCAGGACATGGCTTCCCACCCAACATAAACCAAGTCGGTGCATGAAACAACATTCCCAGCAGAGGGCAGTATTGGCTCAAAGTTTTCCCACGCACTTTGACTCTATCAAGCTTTCATCCTGCCTGACAGCGTTGTTCAGATTTTTCACATATATAATATAGAAGTTACCATAACTTATGCAAAATTCTATCATTTTCTGTTTGGACTATATACTCTCCACCTATCCAACCCATCTTACAAAGTGTTAACATTTCATCTATCCCTTAGTTCAGATATGCAAGTCCACTGAGAATTTTTACACACACACACACACACACACATTTTTTTCTTTTGTTCTACCATTCACATTTTTTACTTAAAATTATATATATAGCACTCACATCTTTCTTCTGGGTCCATAGCATTTTTAAAATGCTATCCTACTGTGTTATAACCAAAATAGTTATTAATAAATTTTTAAGCTCTTTTAAATTTTTCAGTAATAAATATCCCTCCAATTACCAGTCTGGAGCATAAATCATGATTCATCATAATCATATATATATATTATGCCAGAGATATCATAATTATGGCATTCTTTCTTCAGAATGCAGTTGTAAGATTGCTAAGTAAAAAGTGTGTCCTCAGCTTTTACATTTTAGAATTTTGATTGTTTTTCTGTTTTACCAAGTATTGACTCATTTCATAACATATTTTCCATAAATCCAAGTATAAATTCCATTTTATATAAAATAACCCAAATCCCTTCTTTTTTTAGTTTAGCATGACTTTTTGTTGTTATAATATTGGTTTAATTAACTTATTTTCCCAACTACAAGAGTTTTTGATATAAGAATTTTGACATAGGAACCACATTCCATAAGCACGAAAAAGAATATATTCCTTAAAACATATTACACATCTGTTTCAACATTAAAAAATGTGGTTGCAATGATTTTTCTGCGTTACCTAATATAAAGGTACTGTAAATAGTTACATATCTGTTTATAGTACATTTTACACACAAAATATACTCAGCCTGCAAAACACTTCATGACATTTGTATCAGGCATATCTTTTGAGTCTCATCTCCAATGACAAGAAAAACAAATGCAAAAATAAACAAATAGGACTGTATCAAACTAAAAAATTTCTGCACAGAGAAATTACCATTAAAGTGAAAAGACATCCTGCTTTAAAAAAAAATCTGCACATCATATATCTGATGACAGAAGACAAAGAAGAACCCAATCAAGAGAGTTGGAAGAGCTAGAAAGACTTCTCCAAAGAAGACATACTGATGCACATGAAAAAAATCTTCAGCATTTATCATCAGGGAAGTGTAAATCAAAACTACAAAGAGATACCACCTCTCTCCCATAAGAATAACCCATATTAAAAAAGGAAAACACATAAACAATAAATACTATTGAGGCAGTGGAGAAAAAAATTCTCAATACACAGTTGGTGGGAAACAATATGTGGAAGTACACAAAATATTAAAAAGATATCTACCATACGATTCAGCAATTTCATTCTCTGGCATGTATTCAAAGAATGCAAAATCTCTAATTCAAAGAGATATACACATCCTTATGTTCATTGCTGCACTGCTTCTAACAGCCAAGTTATGAAAGCAACCTGAATGTCCAAGGACAGGTAAATGGACTAAGAAAATGTGGTATATGAGCATAGTGAAATATTACCTGGCTTTAAGGAGGTGAAATCTTGCCATTTGTAACAACCTGGATGGAAGTGGAGAGGACCATGCTATATGAAATAGGTGAGAAAGAGAAGACAAATATCAGACAATCTTTTTCATATGTGGCATACAGAGAAACAAAACAAAAGAATAGACAAAACAAAGCAAAACAAACGTTAATATTATGAGGCTACTAAAGGGGAGCTGTGGGAGTGGAGACAAAAGGGATGGGGGCCCAGCGCCCTGCAGTGGAAGATCTTAAGAACTCTGGCAGTTGGTGTGGTGTGGTAGCATAGGTCTGAAAAGCTACAAACCTGTTCCCCTAAATCATTGACTATTGTAAACCAATTCTATATCAATAGATAAAGTGTGTATAGACATAGGTAGATAGGTAGATAGAAACAAATTAGATAGACAGATAAAGATACACATACACAGAATGCTTATCAATGGTGATATTGAAAATGGCAGAAGATTCAGATCCAGCGAGGTTCCAATTTAAGACCAAGATGATTTAAGACCATTTAAAATCTAGATGTGTCAGTGAGGGCACCCTCTCTTTAAAGAGTCACTCAGTTGAAGGTTTTCTTCAAGGAGTCTTTGAATGTGATACCGCTGTCTTAAGCACAAACAAGAGAACAATAAGGAGCAGGTTCAGGACCTCAACTCACTTTGTATGAAGAAGGTGAGGAGGGCATGTGGCTGAGGTTAAGTGGTCCAGTTGTTCTCAGATCCTAAGGACACAAGAGAAAACATTTATCTGACTTCCTTTCTCAGAGGCTTCCTGCAATAGGGAAATTCCGATCTCCAAGGTGAGCTGGAGAGTGAAAACTGTCAGAGACAGTAGGGACCAACCCAAGATGGGGTACCTAGAACTGTACCCCCCTCTTAGTACAAAGTGTTTCCTAATTGGTTTGAATGAACTTGATCCACGGTCACCTTTACAGATAGATGTATGCTGGCTTCTTTTGATCTTTGGCCCTTGTTTCCTGAATTACTTAGTTCCTTTTTGTCTCCAAAGGTTGAAGACATTAAGATACCCAAAAAATTCAAATTCACAAATATAACCCGACGACAGCCAGTCATGTCACAAACTGGGGGAGCTGCTCCTCAATGGACCCCCAAACATGCAACCCCATTCAGCAGGAAGTGATCCCCTAATGTAGACCTCAGCTTCTTTTCTTTTCAGAATGAGGAGGAATTGACAAAGTAGGGAGTTGTCAATGGCCTGGTAACCTCAAGTTCCTTGACCTTGCCCTGTTCATTCCTGAGGGACTCCTGTCTATCTTTTCTTAGAGACAAAATCAGAAAACCAGCAAAACTGGCAGAAACAAGATGGAGATAGAAGTAAAACTCTTCTACAGCAAAAAGCAGGCCTACTAGCACCATGACAGATCTGGGAAAGACTCAACTTAGATGTAAAATGGCATGAATGCAGTTCCTGGGAAACCCTCCTTATGGATGGGAACTTAGAGTAGAAAATTTTAGTGTGGAAGGTCTCACCAGGACAGTGCCAGAGGTAAGGAGGGATGTTTAACCAGTCTAAAGCTAAACTGGCTGTGAAAGTTACCAGGAAACACACGTTGGGTCAGAAAAAAGCACCAGCCAGAGGTGGAGGCAAAGAGCGTTATGTATCTTTTTTTTTTTTTTTGAGAGTAGGTCTCACTATTTTTGCCTGTGGAACCACAGGTTCTCGTTGCCCAGGGTACCACAGACTTAAGCAATCCTCAGCTTCAGCTCCCCAGGTAGCTGGGATTACAGGCATGCGCCACCACACTCAGCTGTATTTTTTTGGAACTAGGTCTCGCTACGGGCCCCAGGCAGGACTCAAACCCTGATCCCTGGCCCCGGCCGCTTCATAGGCTGAAGCTTACAGGCACAAGTCACCATGCCTGGCGCATTATGTATCTTAGAGGACTAACCCAACCTGACCCCAAGGCGGTCTTTTCCACAAAACACTATGAAAGAGCACTCCTTGCTCTGGCAAAGAGTAGCTCTTGTCTTGCCTACAGTGTCTATGCAAGCATCATCTCTCTTTCCTTTTCTCCCTTTCCTTGGTAAACTTGCCTTCTGTTGACCAATGGGAACATCTGCTGAATTCTTTCTCAGAGGAATTTGAGAACCCCATGCACCAAACACCATCATCTGAACCACAAAATTTCTTGCTCCAAAATCCTAGTGCTGTAGACCCTCTAGTCTCTCCCCTTCCTTAGTACCCTCCTCCCATGCATCAACCCCTGCTCCTCCTCAGTTGGGGGAGATGACCTAGCCCCTAACCCACCAGCCCCCAGGTTTATCACACCTAATTAAACCCTGTTTGCTTCCCCAGGATTGTCTCTTGTTTGGGTTTAAGAATGATAAGAAACCAGACTCCTGATAAACAGACAAACACCCATTACAGATGGATTCACAACTTCTCACTGACTTCTGAACATCCAGCAATAAAGCCAAGACTCTTAGAACACAAAATTTCAGGGAGAAAAAGAATATGATTAAGATTTGGAGATAATGTTTTACATCTAAGCAGGTTAAAAGTTACATGGAAATATAATGATTCTGGGTTTTACAAAAATCAAAGACAGATGTTGGGTGGCAGGCAGCAGAAGCTGCCTTGATTTTTTCCTAAAGATCTGGATTTGAGGCTTTTCCTGAGAGAATCAACAATCCTCTCTACTATTCAGCTACTGCAGCCACAGTATAGCTTAACTCCTTACATATCTCCATACACCTGAAATCCAAATGCCCTGCATGTCACTTAATTACAAAAGAATAAAACTTTTAAAATACACTATACAAGGGTAGTATACAATAAATAAGAGGGAGGAAAATGAAACCAAAAAAAAAAAAAGAAAACATTTAGATCATAACATAATTGCTTCATCATTACCTTGCTAACAAAATCTAATTGTATCTATTTCACTTGCATAATAAATTTTAAAATGCTAATACTCTCTGCTCAACTAGAAATATATCTGCAACTACAACTTAAGAAAAATAAGAAGCAAAAACCAAAGCTCAGAGGCTGAAAAGGCCACTAGCAGCAAGTGATAAATGAGTGACTTTGGGGCAGGTAGCAAGAGTGACAAATATGACTGTCCAAGAACACGTTGCCCCTCTGGGTGAGAAAAGAATGTACATTCTGGTAGGATCTGAGTGACAGGTTAATCTGACGGATGTATCTAAAGGAAGATGAAGGTACTGCTTGATTGACCATATTTTAAGAAACAAATTGTCTTTCTGTTAACAAAATTCCTAAGGGGAATAGTTGGGATCCCCCTGGCCAGGTTGAACTTACAGGTTCCTCCCCCAAAACTGATTCTATCTGGAAGGCAAAGTGTCACTGTATGTTACCCCTGTAGGTCAATAAGTTTTATTAACAGTAAAACACAATGCCTGGTTTTCTTATTCCAAGATTCATTCCTTTGGAGGAATCTGAAGGGATGACCTGTTCTCATTCAGTTCTCCAGAATGTCTGTGTACCTGCTGAAAGCTGTGTGGCTTTCCTGACTGAAATGAGATGTTGATCAGGAATAAGACAGCAGAAGCATGGTTTGGACACCTTCTCAGCCAATCTAGTGTCTGAAGGTGTCTTGCTTTTCAGGATCTAGTGGGTGCAGGGGGCAGGCAAATATCTTAGAGTCTGTCTGCTGAGACCTGTAAGATGACATGGGATGTGACACTATTGTGAAACCTGATGCACATGTAGGGTGCAGGGAGTGGGGGAGAGGAAACAGGTGATAAGCTGGAAGCTGACAAGAGAAAATCCTTCCTTCCCAGAGCAGAGGCTGCTGGGGCTTCACCATTCCAATCACCAAGATACTACAAGGGATCACCCCATCCCTTCACTGTCAGGTTCCTAAGAGAAAGGAGTTATCATCGGGAGATTGATTTCTCCATAAAAATTAAAAACGACTAAATTTCTGGTCTTTTAGGGTTAATCTTGGTGCTTTGTAAAATGGGAATTTTTCCATCTGCAGACCAGTTCAGTCTTTCCAGAAAAACTCAAATTCTGGGACACCCCTCCATTTTAATAGCTAAAACCTTGAGGTCCCTTTGAAATAGCAAATACAGGCTGCTGCACAGGTGGAGGGTTGCAAAGGACAGGAAGTTCAGAGAATGTTCAGATTCTGGTTTTTTGAAACAATAGAGGGAGTTTCCATAGTCTTTAGTGAGACACTCATTTTGATCTCAAGAAAGCACATGTTCTCACTCATAAAGATGGTGATGTGCTGGGCTTCATATAGAGCTGAGGGCATCCCAGAGAGACCTTTGTCAACTGGCCTGGTACCTGTCAACTGTCTGAAGCAAGGATTCTTCATATTAAGTAAGTCCTTCACAATGTTCTTCACAAAGAATGCCTTCTCTTACATGCAACAATAAGAAAGTAAACAATCCAATCCAAAAACAGACAAAAAAATATATAGTTAGCAAAAAAGTATATAAAAAATGTTTTTCTGTCATTTGCCACTAGCAAATTGCAAGTTAAATCCATAAGACAAGATTATTAACTGATTACAAAGAAAGAGATAGCATCATAATGATGCTAATCATTAGTGAACATTGGGAGAGAGGCCTAAATTCTAGTCTTGATGCAGTCATGAAATACTGTGTTTTCTTCTTTTTCTTAAAATGAGCCTATTAATGGTTACTTCACAATTACTTCACTTGTAATGTTTCCCCAATGATCTTCACATAAACTCACATTTTCCATGTTTGATTTGAACTGATAGATGTTTTTGAAAGAAAAATTTAGGTTTGCAGAAAATTTGAGCAGTCAGGACAGAGTTTCCCTGTGAAACTTGTCCCCAACAGTTTCCTCTTACAAACAGCTTGCCTTAGTGTGATCCAAAGCTCACTAATGCTGGTGAGGATGTAGAGCAAACTGGATCTCTCATTCATGGTGGGAATGCAAACTAGAATAGACACTGTGGAAGACAGTTTGGCACTTCTTAAAAAGTAACTGTAGATCATATGACTCAGCAATCATGCTACTAGGTATTTACCCAGATGAGCTGAAAACTTTGTGTACATGAAAACCTGCACACTGATATTTATAGCTGCTTTATTCATCATTGTCCAAAAACAAGAGACAACCAAGTTGAACGTTAAAAAGTGAAAGGATAAGTAAGATGTGACACACTCAATAATAGTGATAAAAAGAAATGACTCTCAAGTAATGGAAGAAATGAATGCCTAGCACTATGAAAGGATCATCAGGCTACAGCCTGTATGATTCTGGGAAAGGAAAAACTATGGAGACAGTGAAATGATGAGTGGTTTTCAGGAATTCAGGGGAGGAAGGGATGAATAGATAGAGCACAAATCATTTTTAGGGAAGTGAGGTTTCTCTATGATACTGTCATGGTGGATACATGTCATACACTTGTTCAAAATATACAACACAAACTTGTGCTTTATGGACTTTAGTCAATAATAATACATCAATATCAGTTCATAAATTATAAGTGAGCCACATTAAGGCAAGATGTTTGTAAGAGGAAACTGCTGGGAAAAGTTTCACAGAGCAACTCCGTCCTGATTGCTCAATTTTTCTGCAAACCTGGATTTTTCTTTCAAAAACATCTGTTAGTTTAAACATAGAACAAACATAGAAAGGTTAGCCGGGCACAGTGGCTCGTGCCTGTAAGCTTCAGCCTATGAAGCGGCCAGGGCTAGGGATCGCGGTTCAAATCCTGCCTGGGGCCCGTAGCGAAACCTAGTTCCAAAAAAATAGCTGGGTGTGGTGGCGTGCGCCTATAATCCCAGCTACCTGGGAAACTGAGGCTGGGGATTGCTTGAGTCCGTGGTACCCCGGGCAACAAGAGCCTGGGCAAAAATAGTGAGACCTAGTCTCAAAAAAACAAAAACAAAAACAGAAAGTGTGGGTTTATGTGATGATCCTTGGGAAAACATAAGAAGTGAAGTGACTGTTAATAGGCTCATTTTCAGAAAAAGAAGAAAACAGTAATTCATAGCTGCATCACGACTAGAATTTAGGCCTTTCTTCCATTGTCAAGTTCTTACCAACTCCCTCCCTGCAGAAGTAGGGTCCTCACCTGAGAACAGAGTCAAAGAAAACTCACTTTTTATATATGTGTAATCAATAAAAAATAATAAATGAAAAAATAAAGGAACTTATAGTTTCTTTAGAAACTATTAAAAAAGAAAATTCACTTTTGCTTTGAATATGTTACTATACAGGAAAAAAGAGACAAAAAAATTGAATAAAAGAATGATTATCACCTCCAATAATGAGGTGATATAAATCCTCTTGGGAACACCTTCCCAGATCCAGATCCAGAGAGAATTCTGTCTGTGAAAAATTCTCATGCTCTCCCAATACTGGTGGAAGAATGACAGCCAGCAAGGCCCTTGTTTTTCTATGCTCTTAAGATTTTTGATTAATTATGAAAATGAACCATTTTCCTCTCTGAGTCATTTGAAAAGGGCATGAATCTATCACAGGGCAGGGTGAAGGAGCATCCCAGGACCCCCAAACCTGCCTTCTCTAAATGATTTCTGCCATCTGCCACATAAAGACAAAACATACTCTAGAGTGCCAGACCTTCAATAGGAAATAGCTATAATATGATTGGTGTGCATTATAGGGAAGAGAAGGAATAGTTTTCAATTCAAGCACCCAAAGTTACCCATGCCCTTGTGGGTAAATGCCCAGCCAAGCAGCGTTGGCCGGAAACAGGGTCACTGAGGCCTGAAAGCTTGCCACAAGTCTAAGGCACCTTCTAGTGTAGACACACATGAAAGAAGCAGATGGAGTCAAATAGGTTTGAAAGTAAAAAGCAAGATTAAAATCCAGATAAAGGCTGCCACCATTAACAATTCCACATGTCTCTCACCCACATCTATCTCGGGTACTCGGGTATCTCCATGTCCACTGAGTTCTGGTAAAAGTTCCAGGCCAAGAAGCAAGCACAGCTTCCTCATAAGTCTCTCCACTCCCTATCCTTCCTCCAGGGGCTCTGCTTGTCCTCTTCTTTTCCTTCTCCCAGTCCTTTCATCTTCTTGCCCCTGCCCAACTCCATCTTTCCTTGGATGGGGCAGAGAACCTCCCCTCTGGAAGCTCCCCTCTCCCTGAAGATCACCTGGTCAGAGAACATTTGTTTTATAATAAAAGAACCCTGCATACTTATATTTAATATCCCTTGAAGTTTTGTTTTTGACCGCATTAGTATACCTCTTAAGAAATGACTATAAACTCATGTAGAATAAAATATTAATCCTTCACTTGTGGTCAGTGACTTAACATCTTAACAGGACACATCC
Organism: Uropsilus gracilis; assembly: GCA_004024945.1. Lineage (NCBI taxonomy): Eukaryota > Metazoa > Chordata > Mammalia > Eulipotyphla > Talpidae > Uropsilus > Uropsilus gracilis. The sequence goes on along the minus strand of PVHY01028441.1, from coordinate 4,615 downwards.
ATAGAAATGTCTACCCTTCAGGCCCCATTCCTCACATCAACCCAGCGACATAGGTTATGCCCATTTAGAGACAAGGAAACAGAAGCTCACAGAAGTTATGTCAATTAGCCAAATTCCTTCAGTGAGTGGCACAATCCAAATATATGATATGGTCTCCAATCTCTGTACCAAGCCACATTACTTTTTGCCTTACTAATCCATTCATAAACAAAGAGCCTGTCTAAGGCAAAAAAAGATATTACAAAGCTAACAATGGTCCCAAATTTTCTGACCCTTAAGTCAGCCCACAAGTTTGAATCCCTTGGCCCTTCGCTGCTCAGAATGTGGTATGGCAACCAGCAGCTCCAGTATCACCTGCAGTTTGCAGGAAATGCAGAGTCTTAGGCCCTGAGTGTCTGAATCAGAATGTGCATTTTGAGAAGGTCCCAGCAAATCCAGAGGCACACCAAGTCTGAGAAACCCCAGGATAGACACACAAGCCTCTTGAGTAATTCTCCATTCAGAATGACCCCCTCCTTACTGGCCCTTATTCCCCAAATTGAAAAGCCAATGGAGCCAGACAGCAAAGAAAAGATGGTAGGAATTAAACAACAGGCAGATGACAGGCAGACGTGAAGAAGACCCTTTTCAGCAGGGCAGCACTAGGGGACACAGAGAAAGGCATCTGGGAAGAGCTTTGACCAACCAGGCCTGATGCTGTTTCCAAGGACACACAGCCACAGCTGGCACTTCACAGAAGGTCTCTGATGACGCAGCTGCGATGGAAGGTGAGGGCCCTGCAGCCGCTCTCAGGAGACCTACCTAAGAGAAACCAAGTATAGAGCAGAGGTCATTTTTTTTTTTTTTTATCAAACCCTATCCTCCTTTTGAAACAAGGCAGTGGTGATGAGGACAGCTTTAGTAACTAAGCACAACTCTTGCGCAGCACAGTGAGTGAGTGTAGAAGTAAACCCAAGAAACACAGTGACTCAGCACTTGCTTCCAGAAACCTTAGATGAGAGAGAGAGGCAGACACTGCAGGACTTTATAGATAAAATGTGTGCATATTTTGTAGGGGGAGGGGTTCCATGGAGAACAAGAGACAAGACCCAAAGCAGGTAAGGAGTTGCTTCCAAAGCACTAAATCGAGCTGCATTTGTGTGTGCATGTGCAAGTGCATGTGCCCAGGTAGCTAGGGTCTCCTGAAGCTCCTCTTCCAAGACTGGTAGAGCAGCTCAGTCCAAGATGCTCATTGGGCCATTTCAGATCATCTCCAGCAACTCAAGACCTGGCAGTAACAGCAGGGTGGAGGAAGAGGGGGGTGGAAAAAACTGAGAGAGCTACCTGAGGACACACGTGTCTTTCCATTCCAAAGATCATGTGCCACACATCTCATCTGTGAAATGGGGTTTGTTTTTATGGGGGGGGGGGGGTAGAGGTTAGAGCAGCCTCTTCAGAACTTGGTGTGCTATTCACAAGCAGGGTAAAAAAGACCATGAGAAATTGTACAGGAATGGGCTTTTTAAAGTTATGGTTGTACAAAAGAATGAAACTGGACCACTATCTCATACCACACACACACAAATAAACTCAAAATTGATCAAAAGATTTGGATATAAGACCTAAAACCAAGCCAAGCATGGTGGCGCATGCCTGTAAGCGACAGCCTATGGAGTTGTGGCTGGGTCTGGGGATCACGGTTTAAGACCCGCCCAAGGCAACACAGCGAGACCCAGTCCCCAAAAAATAGCTGAGCATGGTGGCACATGCCTATAATCCCAGCTACCTGGGAAGCTAGGCTGGGAATTGCTTGAGTTCATGGTACCACCAGCAACGTAAGCCTGCACGTTCCACGGGCAAAAAAAGCAAGACCTAGTCTTAAAAAAAAAAAAAAAAAAAACTAAAACCAGAAAATATATAGAAGAAAACTTTCCAGGATGTAAACTTCAGAAACAACTTTGAGGATTCATCTCCAGAAGCAAGGAGAACATAAATAGCTGGGCTACATGAAAGTAAAACGCTTCTATCCAGTGAAAGAGACAGCAACCAAAATGAGGTAACTCACTACTGAATGGAAGTAAATATCTGCACACCATACATCTGATGAAGGACTAATATAAAGATCCTCAAAGAACCCACACAACTCAACAAAAACAGAAAAAAACCTGAATCCCAAAAATGGGCAAAAGAGCTGAAAGAGTGGGCACAGTGGCCCATGCCTTTAATCACAGCCTATGAAACGAGGCCAAGACTAGGAATCACTTGAGTCTGCGGGTTCGAGACTCGGTCGGGGCAACTTGCAAAAAATAGCTGGGCATGGTGGCACGCTCCTGTAATCCCAGCTACATGAGAAGCTGAGGCTGGGCTCCTTGAATCTGTGGTACCCCGGGCAATGTGAGCCTGCGGTTCCCGGAGCAAAACAGACCTCTTAAAAAAAAAAAAAAAAAAAAAAAAAAAAAAAAAAAAAAAAAAAAAAAAAAAAAAAAAAAAAAAAAAAAAAAAAAAAAAAAAAAAAAAAAAAAAAAACCTAAAAGAGACACTTCTCCAAAAAAGAAATGCAAATAGTCAACTGACAAATGAAAAGACAAATGTGCTAGAGAGAAAGCGGAGAGAAAGGAATACTCTTACATGTTGGTGGAACTGTACATGGTCCTTTCACTATGGAAAACTGTGTGGGGATTTCTCAAAATACTAAAAATGGATCTGCCATTTGATCTAGTTATCCCACTCAGAGGAATCCAAAGAACACAGAAACACTCATCTAAAAGGAAACCTGGGCCATTTTGTTGATTGCAGCACTATTCACAATAGCCAAAATATTAACCTAAATGCCCCAAACAGACAAAACGATCAAGCAGATGTGGTGTATATACACAGCCGAATATCATACAGTAATCAAAAACGAGAAACATGCATCTGCAGCGATAGGAATGGAACTAGAAAGGACTATGCTAAGAAATATAGGTCAGAAGAGAAAGAGGCTGAGTTTGGAAAATTTCGGATGGAGGGATCAAGATAAGAAACTGGAAATGGGGGTAGACGTGATGAACATCGTTGTTAAACCAGCTATAGAAATGAAAAAGCCTTAGGTGCCAACTGCTATAGCTAGTATCCCACCGCTGTAGAAGCATTCCAAAGGGGAATGGAGAAAATCCCCAGTCCTTGCAAATGAACCTTGTCACACCCTAAAAGGAATTAATTTAACAGTAGATAACACGTCTACAAAAGAACAAACCCCTTCCCCAAAGCACGCTGTACCCGAACAATTTCTGCCCCCCAAAAGGCAGGTCTCCAGTCACCGCGAGACTTCGCAGGCGTTCCTTTGACACACCTTTCCCCCTTGCACCCGGCCGCGGCAGCTTTTCCTGGCGGCTTAGGTGTGTGTAAGCATCTTAGGCTTCTCTTTTTAAGTTTGTTTTATAAAATAAACGTAACATTTTGGCTATCATCAAAGTCTTTGCCCGGAGGGGCGGGAGGAATACCCGCTGCCAGCTGCTGAAAGGGGAACGCTGCCGAACACTTCTCAGAGGAAACCCCGACCCCTCTCACCAAACCCCACACCTCGGATGGTTTCACTTATATGTGAAACCATAAAGACAACCATCGGATGGTTTCACTTATATGTGGAATATAGAGAAACGGTGGACAGGTCTTGAGAGCCGGCCTTGGACAGCAAGCTATGAGGCACCCGGGAGGGGCAAAGGGAAGGAAAGGGTCACAACAGCCTTGGGGGGCGGAGGGGGAGGGGAGCACCAGGAACGGAGGGAACGACTGTGGGTGGTGCGGTGATGGGAGAACTACGGGTGACCGCACCCGAGGCGGGAAATCATACAGTGACTAAAACTTAACAATGATGCAAGAAAAAGGTACTAAAATAAACTAAAAATGGATTTATGGTGATAAAGCAATGTGTACTGCCATCCTATATCGGGCATGTAGCCTTTGATGAAGACACAATCCTTTAAACTTGTGCTTTAATGGACGCAGTTCTCTAGAATTACGTTAAAATAAATATTTACGTAATGAACGCAAACTATTAAGGAAATAATTGACTTGCACCGAGGAAATCAGCTAAGGGCGCCTCGGGGAGACGAAGGCGCTAGGCCGACACCTCAGGGAAACGCCCGGGGCGGGCGCTCGGGAGTTGCCTTTTCTCCTTGCTGAGCCTAGAAAGGCGAGGCAGGGCACCTACCGACTTTGCGACTTTGCGCGGCTAAGACTCCCCTGGGAGAGAGGACCCCCGGGGCCTGGGGCTGGGCTTCCCGCGCGCCGCGCTCCACCTCCAGCCGCGGCGCCAGCGGCTCAGCGCCGTCAGCAGCTGAGGTGTCGGGTTGCGACGGCTCGAGGGCCGCAGCCGAGGCGCGGGAGCGACTAGAACGACTGGGGGAGCGAAGGAAAACACTCCCCAGCCCTTCTTACAGGGCTCGACCCGGAGCTGAGCCGGACCGGGGAGGAGGCGGAGGCGGGGAGCCGCAAGGCCCCCACCACCCCCGCTAGGGACTGTGCCCCGGAGGGAAGCGGGGTGGCTGGGGAAGCCGCTGCCACCATCTCACCCTTGGAAGAAAGGAAGAAAGGCCTGGCGAAGTGGACAGGACAAGGTTTCTTTCTTCTTTTTTTTTTTTTTTTTTTTTTTTTT
>PVHY01028440.1:0-15234 GCA_004024945.1 Uropsilus gracilis | reverse complement strand
TTCTCTCTCTTTTTCTTTCTTTGTTCTCTCTACTTCTGTGTCCTCTAGTGTACTGATTCTTTCCTCTATTTCTTCTATTCTGCTTTCCTGGCTCCTCCCTGCATTCTTGAGTTCTTCTATTTCTCGTTTTATGCATTGCATTTCCTGTAGTTTCTTGTTTAGTGTTTCAATTTCGTTTTTCTGTATGTTGATGATGTTGGCCATTTTACTGCATTCTTGCTTACATTTATCTACTACTTCTCTTAATTCGTTGAATGCTTCTTCCCTTTTGCTTTCCCTTTTCTCCCCCTCTTCCTTGGATTCTTTGAGTACTTTCATCATTTTTATTCTGAATTCTTTGTCTGACATATGGAGCATTTCTTCCATGTCATCCAAGTTGATTTCTTCAGATTGTTTATCCTTTGGTGGTGATTTATTTTTCTTAGGGCTTGCTTGAGTATTTATGGTCTTCCTCCTTCCTGTGTATTCCTTTCGGATCTGCTCTACATATTGGGTGACTACTGCTCTAGTATTAGGCATGTTGAAATCTATACAGTTGTGGATAACTTTGCCTCTGTGCTTCTGGTAGTGAGTATCCTTGTGGAGGCTGCTGTCCGTCAGGGCAGTTCGCCAGGCTCCCCCAGTTCAAACACACTTGGTACTGCTTTAACCTGGCCTGGAAGGCTTCTTTCGTTTGCAAAATGCAGACCTGCACCTTTGTTTCAGGACCGTTTCCTTGCAACCGGGTGCGACCCGATGCCGCCTGAGGGGGCAGTCAGGGAAGGGACCTCACCTGACCTCCGTGGAGCCCTCAGTCAGCTGCTGGTGCGGTGGCTGAGGGACCTCTGGTTCTCTGTCGCCGGTGAGACCCAGCCGCCGTGAGGCTCAGCCTGCGCAAGCTGGGCTTTGGGGTAGAGGCTGCTGTCCGTCAGGGCAGTTCGCCAGGCTCCCCCAGTTCAAACACCTAATTATTGTACATTTAAAAATAAACTTTGTAGTGATAAATTCTTCAACTTGGGTGAGAAGTACAAATTTCTTCAAAATACAATTAAAGAAAGAATGTTTGATTACTGAACGCTTGGTTAGCCTTGTGCTGATCATTTGGTGTGTCAAATTGACTGATGAAAGCCCCTAGTCATTTGAATACTAATCTAGGTGTTGCTGTGAAGGGAAATGTGACTAAACTCTATTACAAATGGACTTTCAGTAAGAGGGAGAGCCTAGATAATCTGGTGAATCTGATTCAGCAGAAAAGCCTTAAGAACCAAACTAAAGTTTTCCTGAAGAAGCTGTGAACAAGGACATTAGTTCCTGCTGAAGCCAGGAAGGGTGTTTCCTGCTTATCCTTCCTGATAACCTGCCCTAGAGATTGTGGACTTGGCGGGGAATAGTTTTCACTTGTCTCCATACTCATGCAAGCCAAGATTTTGCAGTGAGACTCTTCAGCTATATTAAGTTCTTCTGGTTGAACTCTAAATGACAAAATGCCTATAATTATTAGAGAAATTTAACTCATAATTAAAAACCTACCCATAGAATAATCTTCAGCTAAACTAGTGAGTTATATCAAACACTTAAGGAGAATATTAATCATATATAATCTTTTTGAGAAAACAAAGGAAGAATACAAACCTTTTTACAGGTAGACTAGCTTTACTATTGAAACTTGACAAGAACATTACGCATGAACATTATGCATAGGAAAATTACAGATTAGTTTCCTTTGTAGGCACAAAGTAAAAATCCTTACAAAATAGTAGTAAACTTAGTTCATCAGTACATCAAAAGGATTTGTCACAAAAATGTAAAATTTATTTGATATTGTGAAACAAGTCAATGTAATTCACTAAAGTTAAGAGAATAAAATCCTATTATTTTGTCAATAGGCACAGAGAGAATATTAAACATATTTCAAAATCCATTCAAGATAAAACTCTGCAACTTATGAACAAACAGGAATTTTCTATCCACTTAGGGTCAACTATAAAAAAGTATACTTGGCATCATATTAATTGTGAAGTATTTTCTCTTGATGTCAGAACAAGGCAAGTATATTCTAATTCACTATTTCTCTTCAAAATTTACTGAGGTTCCAGTCAGGGATTCATATAAAATACATAAAAAGATAAACAATAGCATGAATTAAAACAAAGCAAATGTGTCTGTATTCACAGGTGAAGTTATTGCTTAGTAGAAATTCCTAAGGCATCTAAAAAATTATATATAGGAACTAATATAATTGTATGTTAGTAATGCCACAGAATACAAAGCAATATATAGAACTCAATTATGTTTTGTGCACCATCACCAAACAATTGGAAATGAAATTAAAAAATTAACAGCAGCATAAAGTAATTAAGTATCATTAATATATTTAACTAAAATGTGCAAGACTTCTATACTGAAGACTATAAAACAGACCAGAGAAAAATTAAAGATTTAAATCAATGAAGATGGTAACACAAAATTTAAAAGATATCAGTCCTCTTAAGTTGATTTGTTGTTGATTCTCTGCTATCTATTTTTGATTCCCTAAAGTTCTAATAAAGATCCTAGCTGACTTTCTTGGGGAAATTAACAGGCTAACTTGAAAACATTACATGGAAATCTAAGGATTCTAGACTAGTCCAAACAACCTGGTATAACAGAGTGAGAACCTCACAATAGCTGATGCCAAGATTAGAAATCTGAATCATATGAGCAGAAATAAAGCAGAAAAAATGGATAAATACTGGACGGTCTCATTTGTCCCTATATGTGGGATATAGGTAAGACAAAGAAAAGGACAAGAAAAAGTTAAACTAACAAACTGATAGCAGAACTAAAGCATACAGCAAGGGAGAGTGAAATCAGGGGAGGGATGAGTACAGTAGATCAGGAGGACAGTTCATGGGTGACATGGTGATAGAACTTCAGGGTATATGATGATGTAAGAAAATATATATACATATAATAAAAAAGACTAGAAATATGATTGTAGAACTGAGCTTAGCAGAAGAGGAGGGGGGAAGGACAAGAGAGGGGAGGGCTCCATGGACCATAAGTTCCTGATATAGTATGGATATAGTATATAGTATATAGTATATAGTATGACCATATAATCTGGGTATAGTATGATCACATACATCTGAAGGGGTATGATCCTCTGCCTCTGAATGGTAATATACGGTCCTGTAAACCACCATTATCTCAATTAAAATGAAACAATAAAAATGTTCATCAACTAAAAATGTATGACCTTGGCATATGAATAAATATGTAAATGGAAGTAAATGGAAGAGTGTAAAAATACAGAAATAGAGCCTCCAAGTAAAATGTATAAGTGACCAAAAAAAAAAAAGGCAAAAATTCTTAACACTACTAAGAGGGAAGTGAGATTAGCATTAAAAAAACGGGCAACAACAAGTGCTGGAGTGGATGTGGAGAAAAAAGAACACTCTCACATTGCTGGTTCAGCCACTATGGAAAGCAGTGTGAAGGACCCTCAAACTAATGAAAATGGAACTACCATTTGACCCAGCAATTGCTCTTCTGGGAATCTACCCAAAAGAGACATCAACACTTATACAAAGGGACACCTGTGCTCGGATGTTTATTGCAGCACTATTTATAATTGCAAGGACGTGGAAACAACCCAAATGTCCCAAAACAGAAGAATGGTTGAAAAAGATGTGGTATATATAGACAATGGAATATTACTCATCAATTAAAAATGACAGCAGGGCACAGTGGTGCGTGCTTGTAAGCAACAGCTATGGAGTCATGGTGGGGTCTGGGGATCATGGTTCAAGTCATGCCTGGGGCAACACAGCGAGTCCCAAAAAATAGGTGGGCATGGTGGCATGTGCCTGTAATCCTAACTACCTGGGAAGCTGAGGATAGGGATTTCTTGAGTCCGTGGTACCATGGGCAATGTAAGCCTGCAGTTTCATGGGCAAAAATAGTGAGACCTAGTCTCAAAAAAAAAAAAGTAAAGACAAATTCCACGAATTTATGATAACATGAATATACCTAGAAGAAGTCATATTAGCAGAAACAAGTCAGAAAGAAAGAGACAGATTTCAAATGGTTTCACTAATATATGGGACATAGGGAAAACAAACAAAAGACCAGGAGGAAAAGTCAAAATAAGCTAACAAACAAACCAAAGTACACAATTTTGGGGGGAGGAGGGTCAGGTAGGGCTTGGGGGGGGTGAACCCTGGGGGAATACAAAGATATGAGATATATAAATATTTATAAATATTTTTAAAAATATATAATAAATATATAATAAAAAATAAATATTTTTTAAAAATCCCTATGAGATCCAAGGAAATGGCTAAGGTTAAAGGTCTACGCTAGGTATGGGAAGGATGTAGAGTCCTTGGAGCTCACACACAAAGCTGGTGGGAGTGCAAAATGGTACAACTGATTTAGGAACAATTTGGCAATTTCTTATAAAGTTAAGCGTACATTTGTGTCATGACCAAAAGGCTATGCTCTTAAATAGTTAAGAGAAATAAAAGCATATGTCTACAGTTTGCACACTAATATTCATAGTAATCTTGTCCTAGTAGGGCCCCCCCCCAATGGAAACAGCCCACTGCCCATCACACATAAATGGTGGACAAACTGCAGCTAATTCATGCAATGGAACACACCTACCAGGGAAAATAAACCTAAAGAAACTGCTGATAAAAGCAAAAATGTGATGAATAACAAACAAGTTTAGTGAATGTTTATGAAGGTTCAGTTTATGAGGGTCTAGAACAAGCAAAAGTTACCCCTGGGGACAGGAGCTGTCCAGAGCTCCCTTTGGGAAGAGATTTACTGGAAAGGTGTAATGCAGAGAATCTTTATTGTCCCGTGCAGAGATTTTTCAAGGACTGCTTGTTACAGTAGGATCATGGTGTTGACCCCCTTCTCTCATTGCCTATGTTCATTGGTGAGATAAACTCATTTTACTGGAAGTCTACATGCTTGAATGATATCATCCCCTTTGGACGGAATAAAATGATGCCAGTTGCTTTACCTCTGCACTCCCACTGGCAGTGCCTGCCAAGAACCGGTTACATAAAATGTATGGCTGCTCTTCTCCTGCTCCTCAGTGGGCACCTTCTTTGAAAGTCTCAGAAGGATGAGACAGAGTGGTCTTTACGATACCCACACAGCCATGGATGTGTGCATTTTCCTTCATGGCTGTTTTTCCAGGTGAGAGAAAAATGTCAGCACCTGTACAACAGCTAAGGTGGAGTTTTCTCTTCAGGAACGTTGGTGAATCAGCACTACTGGAGAAGGAATTGACTTACTCGGGAGCAGTTGCATCTAGTGGAAAAGGTCCTCATCATGCTGCTGGGATCGTCTGAGCACAAAAGCCCTGGGACAGAATGAAGGGTGAAGTGATGCTGTTACCTGGGTGGGCGTAGGACATGAAAGGATAGATATATGTGTGGGAGGCCGGGCACGGTGGCTCGTGCCTGTAAGCTTCAGTCTATGAAGCGGCCGGGGCTAGGGATCACGGTTTGAGTACCACCTGGGGCCCGTAGCAAGACCTAGTTCCAAAACAATAGCTGGGCGTGGTGGCGCGCGCCTGTAATCCCAGCTGCCTAGGAAGCTGAGGCTGGGGATTGCTTGAGTCTGTGGTACCCCGGGCAATGAGAGCCTGCGGTTCCATGGGCAAAAATAGCAAAACCTGGTCTCAAAAAAAAAATATATATATATATATATATATTTGCATCTTTCATGTTCCAGCTGTTGAAATAAGGTCTAAACATATATAAAAACAATGTGTCTAGGGTTGTGGAGTGAACACTGTGTCCCAGTAACCTGCTTGAAAGTGCTTTCTTCTTGTGGTGAAGCCTCAGTTTCCGGAGGGGTGGGGGGGTCAGAGAAAAGTGGACTAGGTTGTAAAAGCTGTTCCACTGATATTCACTGAAGGTCTCATATGTTCTGGAAACTGTTAGATGTTGGGCATAATGGAGTGAATAATGCATGGAACTTAAAACCAGGAAGGACAAAAATCATTAGTAAATGGTTAGATTAATAATTGCTTATGTAATTATTAATTGCTGAATTACTAAATCACAGTGGACCAGATTTATAAGACTATAAAACAGGAGAATCTAACTTGGTCTAGAAGCATCCATGATAGTTAACTTGAACCCTGTACAGTGACTGGAAGTTGACCAGGGAAGGAGAGAACCTGACTGAGAGAGCAGCACATCTGGAGGCTCAGAGGGGAAGAAACCCAGCACATACGAAGAAAAGAGACCAGGGTGACCAGAGTCTGTGAGCCCTCTGGGCAGAGGTGTGCTGTGTGGGGCTGACAGTGGGAGCAGCCAAACAGCTTCTCAGGTCAGAGTCATGGAGTTCAGGTACTTGTCCAAGTGCAGCAGGAAAGCAGTGAAGAAGGATATTATAGCCCCACTTGTATTTTTGAAAGACCTTTTTGGATAGAGTTTGGTGATTGGCTTAGGGGACATCAGTAGTTGAAGACCAGTTGAGAGGATTTAAAGTCATGCCAGGTGAGAACTGAAAACATGGTTGAAGGTAGCATGAATGAGATAGATAGGTAAATTAGAGAAATAGGAAATAGCAGGTGGGATTGTTAAGTTCATAGCTATGTCTGATCATTGTAACAACTCCCTGGATCTCAGAGGTCATGATTTTGGTACAACTAATAAATGCAGTTAGGTCTACCTACTCAGGAACAACCTATATGAGATAGTCAGTGTTACATTAGAAACAATATCATCCAGGAAATTTCCAGCTACCAAAATTGGACCCTTCACAGATATTTTAAAAACATTACTGATGTTGTTGTATGTCATCTCAACTTTCCTGGATATAAAGTCAGTCCTGATCTGGGATGGTGGCAAACGTGTATTTTCTCTAGATTTCCACATGCTGAAAAGCATCACCATGCATGGGTTATTTTATAGACTTATGTGTCATCTCCCCAAAGCAGAGCCCAGAGAATAAGTCTCAGACTCCCTTTTGCAGTCAGGGCATGGTCATGGGGACCTTAAGTAACCCATCAGAATGTGCTCTAGAAAGAGAACGAAGAGGGATTCTTGGTAGAAAACACTTTCCACTAACAGTGGGGGCTCTTTGCCTCTGAGGGTGTCAGCAGCCCTGACACACACATCATGGGTGGGACTGCAGCTTCAGCAGTACCTTCTCTAGGTCAGTGCCCTGGTGTGGCTCTGGGCTTTGTTCCTCCACTCCCAGCCTCAAACCTGGAGCCTGACCAATAGTTAGTTCTGTAATCCACCCAATAGCCTCTTAATATTCTTCTTTTCTGCTTAGTCAGCCAGAGGGAGCTTCTGTTGCCTATGATTAATATCCCTAGCTGATATAAAACTTGACATTTTTAACGATACAGTAATAAACTGCTCTTAAATTTCACTGAAATGATGGCATGAAACTGAGGTCCTTAGATGTATGATTAAGCAGCAAAATTAGGTGTGATCAAGCTTCTCTTCATACTTGGCTAATCTATGGGTTATAGCAAGCATTTGTCAACAAGGAGGAAAAACATGTCTTTATAATAGTCCAAAGAAACAATTTCACTGGGACCTCATATGGATGAATTTGAGTCTCTTTGATAAAATAAAAATATAACAAAATTAAAAAATGCGTATTCTTCTGAAATACTGAGGGAATCTTTCCTATCTCATTTTTTCATGGTGAGGTAGGATCTGTGAAATTTCCTGAAGAAGTCATAGCAGGTGGGAATGTGGCCCCAGTAAGTAAGATACAAGTTCAATTCTGGACAACTCAGTTCACTTCTGGACAAGTCCAGATAATTCTGGAAGCTAAGGAGAAACTTCAGCCTGGCCTCTTCCTTGTCAGGGATTGAAGACCTTGGAACACTCCCAATGCAGGATTTGTAACCTCTACTAAATCCTGAAAGTGAGGAAGGACTCACTGAATAATGCACATAGAAGTTAATACTTTGACACTTGACTTTTGAGAAAAGAAAGTATTTACTGTCAAAGAGACAGGAGGAAACTCATTTTTATACCTTTAGACTAAAAAAAGTAGAAATAAGTGGAATTAAACTGTAATCATCAGACTTAAGAGGGAGGGAGGACAGTAACTCAAGAAAATTAAACTGTCACTTATATCCAGAAGTCCCAGCAAATAAAGCCCAGGGAGAGCCAAGAAATGCCCAGTGGGAAGAAAGGCTGTCTCTACCCAACCTATAGGAAGCGAGAAAGTCCCAGGAGAACAAGAAGTGGGCATAAGATTCCTCAAATGTGGTCAGTGTCTGGGCAATAAAATAATTCTCCCAATGCTCTCCCCCTCCCAAGGGAAGGAAGAAGCTTGTTGATACCACAGCAACTCAGGCCAAACTGCCCCAACCTGCTGCTGGGACCTGTGGAGCACAGCAGAAGGGGGAGTGACTTAGAAACCATAATTCAACACCATAGGGAGTGAGCAGCCCCTGTACCTCATTTAAGACAGGAGTCTCCAGCAATTCCCATTGCAGTTGTTCTTCTCAGGACTCTGCCTGCCCAAACCTCTTTCCAGGTGTACTTCATTCTGTCTCTAAATACGCTTTGCCTTTGCTTCTCTAAAGATGTCATTGTGAATTCTTTATATGCCAGGATCAAGGACTGAAGAACCCCCAAATCTAGGAATCCCCAAACTTGGCAACATAACCACCCTTTTGCAATCTCTCTTCTAGGCTGTTAATTCACTAAATTGCATTCCCTCACCAGAATTACCTGCTAACACATTGAATTATACCCTGTCCCTCTTCAAAATTAACTGTTAAATTGGCTCTACCTGCATTCCTGGGAACTTGGAAACCTGATCGTGCTTCATCACTAATAAAATTCTCTCTGAGTTGATAGTGGCATCAGAAATAAACCTGATATCTGAGAAAACATCCTGCAGGGAAAATCAAACACCCTGCCTCCTAGACTGTCTGGCACCTCCTTGATCCTGGAAATGTGGTACTTTACTTCCTCCACATTTCTTTACGCCTTATAAAATCCCAGTATTCCTGCCATTTGGTGATTTTGTTGTTTTGGGGTGCCTATCTCACTGATTCCCTTGATGCTCATCTTAAATAAAACTCCTTCAGATAAAGACAATTCTTGTGATTCAAAATTTGATTTTCTGGGTGAAAGACCTGTTTCCATGATTATACTTTCTTTCCAATCTGGGCACTAAGATTTATGGAAGTGAGGGAGAAGGAAAAGAGCTAGGAATGAGGAAGTTAGGGGTTTGGAAAAATTTCATGGGCAATTTAACCTCAGTTTACATCCCTTTAGTGACAAGGAGGCAACCTTTTCAAGGAAGCCATCCCACTGGAAGATCTGTGTATAAGAAATATTTTTCTGCACCAAACTGGTCTGCCACCTATAATTTCTATGCGGTCTCCTTCATCCACCACTGGCACCTCATAAAGAAATTGTGTGACATCTTGTAGGGATTTTAGGCATCTATTGTTGCTCTATTACTCTTAAAAATCTTCTTTTTTCCAGGTTAAGCAATTATGTTGCCCTGCATTCACAGATGACCTATTTTAAAGACTTTTATCTTCTCCTCTGGAGTTGGTAGTGACAGGATTGGGGTCAGACACACCCTATGTTATTTACTAAATGTAAACCTAGAGCAAGTTACCTAATCTCAGAGATAATTGAATTTATTAGAAAGGTTATATACTCCCAGACCAAAGAACTCTGATTATATCTTGATTTTACCTGTAATTTATGTTATTATTCAGTTTCTCCATTGAGCGATAAATAATTTAAAAGATCAATCATTGATGATTGTGAGCATTTAATCATTTAGTACAAGTAAAAACCTGGTTCACAGAAATACTCAAAATTTGTGTTTTATTGTTTAGTCCCAGCATGTGTAAGTTCCTAAGTGACTAATGATTTTGACAGAGAGGTTTTGGTCCCTGAGGTTGAAAAAGAATGTCCTTTATATTCATGTCCTATATATTCCTTGAACTTTATCTTAATGAAGCTTAAAGGAGACATTAATAACTGAAAAAAAGTCTGCCATTTCTTGCAGGCTTCTTAATCCTGGGGAAGATGCCTTATCAGTGCTGTAGTAGCAGCAGCAACACAAACAAAGCCCATACTCTCTCTGATCCTGGAAGTTGTGCACTAAGTGGAGCCCTTCCTTATTTCCCAGATAGCAGGAGGTTGTCCTCAAGGCCTCAACTCTATCTCCACATCTCTTCTTCCTCTTTCTCCTCCATCACCATCACTTCCTCTTCCTCCTTCTTCTACCTCTTCTTAAAAAACAAAAACAAAACAAAAAGCCAGCTATCCTGATCTCCAGAATCCTTAGTGGTTCTTTCTGAGATGTCACTTCTGTCTCTTCCTTGACTAGCCTCTTACTCCTACTTACATTAATATCTTCCCTTTCTGTCCTTAAATTCCACTCTTCCATGAGAGTGTGTTGAGAATGGATGCTAAGTAAACAGGAGATTGACCTTCTCCAGGAGCCATGTTTGACTGTACAAAGTAGGGAAGAAGCCAGGTGGGGTGTCTCTGGACCAACTGGTGAAAGGCATGGAGAGGATGCAGAAAATGCATGTGGCCCTCTGGAGGTGGGGAAGATGCCTAACAAACATGGCCTTTGATTGCTATCCAGTGTTGGGGCCCTTAGGAAGAGAACTGAAAATCTTAAATATCTAGAGATCATGCCTTAAATATCTAGAGGAGGGAAGTGAATCCCTGTCCTGAAGCTCCTTCTCATCCAGTAACTGGAAATACTGGTTGTCTAGACCACACTGATGAAAAGATAGAGGCAAATGGATCTGGCTTACAGGAAAGATCCTGGAAGTTTGTTACTTTTGTTTCCTGTGGAGAGGCACCCAAGAAAAAGTATTAATTGCACTTGATTTGTTTTATTATCACTTATGAGGACATCATTCTTCCAGAGATGGGTCACGCTTCACTGGCTGTGAGGTGGTGCCAGAGTTTAGGGTTCTTCGGTGGAGAAGACTTGAGGTATTTGAGGAGAGGACCAAAAGGTGACCTGACTTTGTCACTGCTACTGAAAGAGTGTCTTTCTTGGATGTAGGTAAACCTGTAAAATCCAAGAGGCAACAATGTGCTGACATCGCATCTCCCAATTATGAAGTAAATTATCCTTTGCTGTAGGTAAGAACCCCTGGTCTTCTCAACTTTGAAATTCTCCACACCAAACAGGCTAGGGGAACTCATGTTATCCTCTGCTAGAGGTAAGGTGCCAGAAAATGGGATCCATCACCTTCAAACAGCAATCACATGAGGCCACTGTCCTAGGGGCTTT
This sequence comes from Uropsilus gracilis, assembly GCA_004024945.1. NCBI lineage: Eukaryota > Metazoa > Chordata > Mammalia > Eulipotyphla > Talpidae > Uropsilus > Uropsilus gracilis. Next base: position 3,987 of record PVHY01028440.1, on the reverse strand, counting down.
CCAGAAATAAGGATGTTCCATATGTTTTATTTTTCTTCTCCCTCAACCCAACCATCTTTGGTTGTTCTTCTTTTTGCTTGTTAGGAAAGCAAGTTTCAGAGGTGTAAACAAATTCCTACAAAAGCAAACCACGGGCAAGTGATGGTTTTTGTCTCCATGTTATCTTTCATCGCAATGGTGAAAATTTTGAAAATGATCTTATAAAAGGAATGGTTGAAGAAAAAGGAATTTTGACAAGTCATTCTTCCTTTCTTCCATCATTAGAACCAACTTTACTAACCAGTAGTACTATCACTTGATATTCTTTTCTTTACCTAATGTTGAAACTTCCAGGAACAGTCTCTATTCCTTCACTTTCAGTACCAATGACAACACTAAGGAAATGGTTGGTAGTACGTGTGAAAAATTGAAAATGAAATAATGTATTTTCAATATATTTGGTTTTGGACCAACATGTAGAAAAGCAGTAAGTCTACAGAATTTTCAAAATTTTGTGTTTTAGCTGAAAAAAATTTTCTTAAACATTTTCCTCCTGCATCTTATGTATAAGCAAGTAACAATCATGGTAAATCAAAACAAAAGACCCCCCCACCACCTAGTTGTTTTAATATGTTGTTTCTAATATTTAGGCCTTTTATTTATTATTCTCATATTACTGCTCCAGCAAGTAACTCTGGTACTGACATGAGGATCCTACCCCCCCTGGGTGCCATAAACAGAGTTGATGTATACATAGAATTGCAAATTTTAGTGAGAGCTGATGAAGTAGGACTTTGATTAGCATACCTGTCTGATAGGACTCCCCAACACATGAGTTCTCTTGGTGGGAAGACTTAGGAAGAAATATATAAAAAGGCTCAAGGACAAAGAAAGCGATTTAGCCATTTTGGAAGGGAAGATGGAGGCCAGGCCATGAAGCCATGAGGAGCTTCAGGCTGGACTTTGTCTGGGCTTGGTAACTCATGGCTCTTAGTAAGCATAAGCTGAGTGTGCCTGCTGAAAGCTAAAGAGGTTGGAGATTTGAACTCTGTGTTGGAGTTTGCCTTGCTGAGTTTGACTAGATTGTGTTGGAAGAGGCCATGTTAGCCAAGCCTGAGAAGAAAATGAACTTTGCTGGTTCTAGTACTGTGGGGTTTCTTTCTACTAACTCGAGGACAAGGAGAAGACTGCATGGAGGAGATGGAGCACGCCAAAGGAAGATGTCTTCGAGCATGTAGAGGTGAACTCTGAAGGATGGACAAGTGGTGAGATTAACAGGACTAAAGAACTGAGGGTTTTGGACAATCTGGGGGAAGGACTTTGGACAATGTTGAGAAAGATTTTGGAAAACGTTGACGTAATTGGAGTTTTTCTAATATGTTTCTTTTTGTAGTAATTAGGAGGTCACTTTGTTAGAAATAAATTAACCTGCACTCTAAGGGTCTTGTTTTGGCTTGAAATTATAGTGAAAAGGCTGGGGATGGTGGAAAGAACACACAGGCTTGAAAGAGTAAATTGAGGCAAACTCAATGTGTAAGATGTAAGGTAGTGTAAGGTGTAAGGTAGTGTAAGGTGTAAATTATAGTTTCTATTTTTTTTTCCCTGCAGTTGGGCTGGGAGCTGAGAGAAGCTGGTAGCTGGCTTTTGCATAATAAAAAGTAAGGAGCCAGTGAAAATGTAAACATGGTCTGTGAACCTGCAGGAGGTTAGGATTTGCGTTTGCTTGGGAGACTCAAGCAGGCAGAGAGGATTTGAGTTTAAGTTAGAAAACCTCAGCTACCTGATTTGAGTTTAAGTCAAAAAGTCTTCCTTTTCTTCAATGTGGTTTCAGTATAGGGTGTGTGGAAATGGTAATATTTTTAGATATTCTGTTAGGTTGAGGAAATCCTTATTATTCTTATTTTGTGAAGAAAATTTTTGTAAAATAAAAGTTGAATTTAACAGATATTTTTAAATATTAATCAAGATAATTAAATATCTAAAAATCTGCTTTTTAGTCTCTATAGTTAAAAACTCTGTCATTATTTTTCATTGTCTGAAAGAATTTGTGGAAAATTGGTACCATCATTGTTTCTAAGTTTCTGGCCATATTCTAATTTTTAATCTCCATGGTAGATACAAGGGTGCCCAATTTATTGTGTCTTTAGATAAAAAGGATGCATATACTTGCCCTTACATTTACTCTTATGTGCTTTTCTGAATATGAGAGGGGCTAAGGAGGGGATGAGTAGGGCAACATGCACAGTGTAGGAGTCTGCAGTACACACTTTGTTTAGCCATTGACCTGTCTGCTCTGAGCTGGCTTTCTAGCCCAGCGGCACCTGATGAGTGGTGAACGCCGTTTCTGCCGGAGATGGAGCTATCCCAGGAGTGAAGTGCTCTAAATCCAGATGCCAGCAGAGGGCGAGCGGCCAGGAAGATGGAGTAGCAGAAAACTCTCAAAAGTTGTTAACTGTCTGGAGTCAAAGCCTTCGCTGATAATTAACCGTCTTTGTGTAAACTCACCATAAAGCAATCAGTTAGTGCTGAGGTATTAGAATGTTTTTGCTTGTTTTTTTTGCCTGATGCTTCCCTATTCTCAGATTAGCTTGCTGACCTAGTTAAAGAGCATATTAAAGATTTAATCCCTATCCTTTCTTTGGTTTCAATAGTTGTGGCAGGCAGAAAAGAAGCTGATATTGTCTGGCAACAAAATGCATATTATAGCTTATAAAATTTTTTAAAATTAAAAATTTGGAAGGATTCGTAGTGATGCTTACTGGTTCAACTATTCTTTATTTTAATTATTAATGAATCTTTTTATTACTATATTAAGAATATTCAGTTTTTGTATTTATTTTCTATTAGTTTTGAAACGGTAAAAAGAAAAAGACTTTTTGACTTAAACTTGAACACATACCTCTGCCTGCTTTTTTTTTGTTTGTTTGTTTTAACAAAGCAGTTTATTAGCATTTTTACTGTTCACCTTCTATTGGTATGCAAAAATCAGCTACCAGCTTCTCTCAGATTTCTTCCCCTCTTTCAGATCTAAAAAGAAAAACTTAGAAACACAGTTTAAACTTTAGACTAGTTTGCCTCAATTTACCCTTTTAGACTTTGTGGGTTCTTTCTACCATCTCAGCTTTCTCACCAAAATCCCAAACTGAAGCAATACTTTTAGAGTGCAGACTAATTTTTAACAAAGTGAGTTTTTGATTACTATAAAAGAAACATGTAAGTAAAACTTGAATTACTTTAACATTGTTTAAAACCTTTCTCAACAATGCCCAAAGTCTTTTCCCAGATTGCCTAAAAATCTTTAGTTTCTCAGTCCTGATCATCTCACCAAAATCAGCCAATCAGAGTTCATCTCCAGATGCTCGAAGACATCTTCCTTTGGCGCGCTTCTTTGGTGGGCTCCAGCTCCTCCATGCTGTCTTCTTGTCATCTTCCTCCAGGTAGTAGAAGAAACTTTATGGTACTGAACCCAGCAAAGTTTACTTTTTTTTTAAGCCCTAATTTTTGCACAGCCTCTTTCAAAAATAAGTTAAACTCAGCAAAACAAGCTCTAACCTGGAGTTAAAAATTTTAAACTCTTTAACTGCCTTTAGCATACATGTAGCTAGCCTGGGCCAGCCAAAGGCTGCAGGTCCCAGGCCTTGGCCACATGGCCAAGCTCATGGCTCACATTTTCATCCCACAAAATGGTAGAAACCAAACCTCAATCTAAATTTCCATCCCATCAAATTTCTCCTCTTTGTTTTAAAACCCTTTATATACCCTTGTTTTGAAACTGGGTGGCCCTAACTCCCCCCCCTCCAGGTTGTAGCATTTAACAAGGTACTCTGCTCCCATTGGCTGGTGGCAGTTTAAAAAGGAGGAGGGGAGAAGCCGCGAGAGAGAAAAGTTGGAGGAGCAGCGGCGTCCGGGAGAAGCCGCGAGAGGGGGAGAGGGAGAAGTTGGAGGAGCGGCGTCCGGGTAGCGGCCAGAAGTGGGAGTTGGAGGAGAAAGCCCCCTGGAAGAGTGAGC
>PVHY01028439.1:0-15212 GCA_004024945.1 Uropsilus gracilis | reverse complement strand
CGGCGGCAAACCCAGGCAGAGCAGAGATTAACGCTGGGTGTTGAGAGTGAGCCAAGCCTTAGGTTCTTATCCCGGGCCTCAGCCCTAGTACCCGCAGCATTTCCTACAACATTCCGCCCTGGTTTCAGATCTTTTCCCCTTCTGGTTGGCAGTTTCCTTCTCGGGACAGAGAAGTTCCATGAAACCCGCTTCAACATTGTCTCTTAAATCCTCTGGCAGCACTGCCTCAAAGGAATGAAAACCTGGGACTGGGCGCTCCGGGGCTCTGAAACTTAACTGTCTCTGGAGTGGACAGGCAATGTGGTGGGGAACCTGGGAATGGAGGACTGGTCTTTGGGTCCCGGGTTCCTGCAGGCTCAGTGCCCTGAAAGGGACAGGTATAAGACACCGGGTTCTTGATCGTTGAATCCTGCTCGGTGTGGAGCGCAAACACGCCAGCTGTTAACTAGACCCCCTACCAGAGCTTTGGAGCTCAGTAGTTAGGGTGGAGCCCCGGGCTAGTCTTTCCACCTGGCGGGGCAGGTGAGTTAACAAACTGGGCACCCCGGATGCTGTGTTTCCAAGGCGCTGCCCTCTTGAGGGGTGGTAGCAACTCCGCTTTCAGGTGCCAGGTGCTTTTGCAGAAATCCTTTCTTCTCCTAAGACCAGAGCTTCCCAGAGATGAACTTTGTGAGATCGTGTTAATAAGCACGTGTGTCCGCGGATTGCATTTTCCTGAGGAGCGATCCACAGCGTTCACCAGTCCGAGATGACTGTAAAAAGGGTTAAATCATCACCCACCCGACACAGTCGCTTGCCACGGCATTCTGTGGGCTCAGAACTCCAGCCCTGGCTGCCACCTGTGCCTTAAGCCTTCAGAGTCAGCATTCATTTCTCACTCTGGTCTTTGGAGATGTAGACCACGGGTCGGCGCTGTGACTCAGGAATCAGTTTTTCCACCTGGAAAGTACTAGGGTAATCGCCTGCAAATTCGATGTTTAATGTCAGTCTCTCAAGATCAGGAGGGACTGAAATGGCCTCATTTCGAAAGCACTTTCCGAGTTTGTAAGAAATATTGGGCTGGGGCGGGGGGCGGGGAGCAGGTTAAAAGAAAATCCTTTCTTTGGCATTTAACACCATCTTGGCACACTTGTGGGCGCTCAGCCAATATTTGTTGAATGAATGAAACTTATCTGTTCCATTGGTTATCCCAGCCTAGAGATAATCCAGATCTAGTCAGGAAGAGCAGAACAGTGCTTGGATTCCTAAATTTGTACCTAACCATTGCAGTTAGTTGTCTCCCATTTAATTTGGAATAGCGAGTCAGTTTCCTTTAGAATTTCCAGGAATTGTGCTACGGTGAGGGTTCTTCCTGAAGTCTAGGTTCTCCTATATGAACTCCAAAACCATTCTCTGGTCCCTTCCAAGTTAAATCAAGGAAGCTAAGACCTCATGCTATTACAGGTTCTTAGTTTGTGTCAGCTACTTCTCTCAACTTTAGGACTAAACAAAGTATAATCAAGTAAAAGCCAATAAGAAAATACTGTTTTAAAAAAAGCCAATGCACCTTTAGCCTTTTCAGTTTTATTTCATAATATTTCAATGTAGAAATCAGGGCCAATTTTGAAACAAAGACCACTTTCAAATATGAAGTTTGTGCTAAATTTATTGTGTCCATTAATAAGCCACTCATATATGCTTTATTTATATGAAAAAGGTCACAAATATTCATGAGTATCTTCAAACTATAATAGAAGATGTCATAATCAAAATAATATGGTATTGAAATAAGGATGGATAAACAGACCAATGAAACTGAATTGAGATCCCAGAAGTAAGTGAAGTAAATGTACTCTTATATAAACAGTTGATATACAACAAATGAGCCAAGAATATACTTTGAAAGTATATTTCAAATGTACTAGGATGGAAAATCTCCTCAACAGATGGTTTTGGAAACCAGACAGACACATGCAAAAAAAATGAAAGTAGACCATTATTTCACATGATGCACAAAATCAACCCAAAATTCATCAAGACTTAAGGCAGCTCTCCTGCCCCTCTGTGATGACACAGCTACCTCTATTATTCTCCTTGACCTAATAAACCAAAATTTCAAAATGTAATAACACAAAAAAATCAAGACTTAGATGAGGATGAAAATATAACATACATAGAATAAAATTTAAGCAAAACAATTCCAAACACAGCTTCATGTATATTTAGGAGACTTAAATACAACAGCAAGGGAAATGAAGGCAATAATAAACCAATGATAGTGTATCACTAGAAAGCTCCTGCACAGCAAGAGAAACTATCACTAAAAAGAAGACACCCTACCAAATAGGAAAGAAGTATATATCATACAACTTAATACCCAAGATACACAACAAAATGCTACAAATAAACAAAAAGAAAACATAACCAAAAAAACATGGGTAGAAGAACTAAATAAACATTTCTCTCAAGAAGACATTAAGAGGCTAATCAAGACATGAAAAAGTACTCATCATCTTTATCATCAAGGAAATGCAAATCAAAACCACAATAAGAGACCACCTCAACCCTGTGAGAATGGCCCACATCAAAAAGACAGAAGCAACAAGTATTCATGAGTATGTGAATGAAAAGGAATTCTCATATATTGTTGGTGTGAATGGAGACTGATCCATTGAGTGGAAGAATGATTCTCAAAATATTAAAAATAGATCTATGTAATCAGGCAATTCTGCAACTAGCAATTGAGCCAAAAATTTACCAAAACACTAATTTGAAGGATTCTATGCATCCCTAAGCTCATTGCAACACTATTGACAATACCAAGTTAGGGAACAACCTAACTATCCAAAGGCGGATTAGTGAATAAGAGAAGGTGTGATATACAAACAATGCAATCGTACTCAGCTATAAAAACTAGAAGAAACTTTGCAATTTGCAACAACTGGAGGAAATTATACTAAGTGAAATAGTCAAAAGGTGGAAGACAAACACAGCATGAAATCAGTCATGCAAAATACAGAGAAAGAAAACAGGAGCAGATAGAACTAAACCAAAGAGTCCCTAGGAATCTGTAGAATTGAGGCTACCAGAGCGGGGGGGGGGGACTAGTAAAGAGATGAAGTATGGACTCAGGAGCACCTGTGGACTTGGTGGAGGACTATCGATGCCTTGGTGGTGGGTGTGACGTGGTAACATACATCCAAAGAGGAGTAAAATATATATCTGGCCACGTGTGGTGTTGTATACCAATGTTACCTCCTCAATATTTTGTTTCCAAAAAATACACATTATGAAAAATTTCAGTATCTTCAATCAATGGTATTGGGGAAACTGGGCAGCCATAAGCCAAAGAATGAAATTGGGTCAGTATCTTACACTATATACAAAAATAACTTAAAAGTGGACTATAGACTGAATGCACCCAAAGCAATATACAGATTCAAAACAATCCCTATTCAAATGAGTCTAGCTTTCTTCAAGGAAGTAGAGCAAGTGTTACTGAAGTTTGTACAGAACCAGAAAGTACCCCCAAAAGAGCCAAACAAATTCCAAACAAAAAAGAAGGAAGGCATTACTCTTCCAGATTTCAAATGGAACAATGAGGCAATAGCAATTAATATAGTAAACTGGCACTGCCATTTTGGAAGCAACCTGCATTGCTTTTAAAAACTAAATATGGAAATACTATGTAGCCCTCAATACCAATCTGGGATATCCAAATACTATGAAACCATCAACTCAAAAAAAATTATATATTTTACAAGGTTTACCGTAGCATTATTTACAATAGCTAGGTCATGGAAACAACCTAATTGCCCACCAATAGTGTACTGGAGCACCAAAATATGGTATAGGCACACAATTGAATACTATTTAGCCATAAGGGAAGATTAAATGTCTTTTTCAGCAAACTGGAAGGAGTTTGAGAGACTTAAGAGTAATAAAACAAGTCAAAATGACACAGAAGAATATCGGATATTTACATAGTGGATGGTTTGACAAAGCAAAATAGTTATAAAAAACTAGGTAACAACAATAAATGAAGTGAGATTTCTGAGATTAAGAGTGAAGAGGGGGAGGAGAAAGTTAAAGAGAAAGGAAAAAACCAAAAGTCAAAGTGGTAGGGAAAAAATTAGAAAAATATAATTTTCCCAGTATCTTCCCCAACTCTCACACACCCCTCTTTCCAAAAATGTTGAACATAGAACCTGAAGCCATGAAGTTCCTGGAAGAAAACTTTTACAATAAGCTCCTTAAAATTGGTCTTGAAAAATTTTGGATTTCACCAATAGCAAAGGCAGCAAAAATAAGATAACCACAGCGGACAACATCAAACTAAAAAGTTTCTGCATAATAAAGGAAACTACCAACAAAATAGAAAGGTCACCTACCAAGTGGCAGAAAGTAGTCACAAATCAAATATCTGATGAAGTGTTTAAATCCAAATCATGTAAAGAACTCAAGCAGCTCAATAAAAAATGGAGGGGGGGGGGACAAAATGTTCAAGCCCCCCCAAAAAAAAAATCCTACTTAAAAATGGTCAGAGAGAAACCAGTTCATGCAGGAGCTCACAAACAGAAGCTTCTTTGTCCCTGCTGGTTGCTAACCAGGTGATAGCCCTTGTTGCAGCTTGGGGAACTGAGATTTAACCAAGAGACAAGATGTACTTAAATATGCTTTCATGCACACCTCAAAAAGCACAAGTATGTGCCTCAGAAAGCACAAGCAGAAACCTAGACTCTTCCACCAACTTAGCCAAATTCTGAGAGATAGGAGACCACCTCTGTCAAGGATAAGACAAAGTTTGAAGAAATGGCAAAAAGTGACAGAGTGAAAACTTATATTCCTCCAAAAGATGACTACAAAGGAAGGATAAATGATCCTAGTGCTACCTTAATGGCTTCCATCTGCCTTCTCCAAAGGATCTAAAGTGTACACCCTGACTGGAGAAACTGCAAAGAAAGTGAATGAAATGTGCTTCCTGATCCCTATGACCAGGAAGCAGCTATCGGAGAAGAAGGAAAAGGATATTGCTGCATACTATGCCAAGGGCAAAATGCATCCAACAGGATGAAAGAAGAAAACTGAACCAGAAAATGCAGAGGAAAGGGAGAGGATGAAGATGAAGAATAAATGGCTGTTCCGTAGTGATGTGTGTGGTATGTGCCTGCGTGCTCAGGCAATTGTTTTCCTAGGATTGTGAAATCATACTTAATTTTAACTTCAGTATAACAACTGTACAGGTTGTTGTAGAGTGGATGAGATGGCTCAGAGAGAAAATGCTTTTTAAAAAATGCAGGCTGCAGCTTTTTGATTGGCGACTACATATAGTTAGATTTTAAACATTCGGGTATTAAATATTTCTAAATAGTTAATGGTTTCTCTAATGTCTGGACTTGTTTATTCCAACACAGCAGATAAAAAATTCTGGGCTTTTTAGAATGTTATATTATATATTTTTTTGATTTTATAATAAAATTATGTATATTGTTAAAAATGGATGGAGCAATTTTTCCAAAGAAGACATACAGATAGCCAAAAGGTATTGAAAGGATTCTCAGCATCACTAATCACCAGGGAAATGCAAACCAAAATCACATCTCACACCTTTTAGAATGCCTCTTATGAAAAAAATAAAACAACTCTTGACAAGAACTAGTGAAAAGGGGACCTTTAAACACTGTTGGTACCATTTATTTGGTGCACAGAGTACGCCTGGAAAGAAGTTTCCAGAAATGTAAGGGTGTCCTGAAGAGATTTCCTAAAGACTAGAGTCTCTTACGTGTATGAGTAAATGTAAATGTAAAACCTGAGTCCATATCTGATTGTATCTAATCTACTGCAGGAATGCAAGGGAATTAAGATGTTCACCTGTGCCTATGGCTTAGATTGGGCTAGCTCTCCTTGAATCTTGGCTTCCATGTGTAAGGAGCTTGGAGGTCACCATGCTGTCCCACCAACATGTGAAAAGTTCAACAGACTAAAGAAAACAATTCTAACGTCCTCAATAGACATTAAAAGAGGGCAAGCCTATGTCCCAAACTGGGGAGGCAGGGGGGATATTGGGAATAATGGCTTACTGGAGAAGAGACTCAAAGGCAAACCTCTGTGGCAGCCAGTGCCTGGAACCAGTTCTGGGGTACAAAACCTGAACTGTAACTGCTTTACTGCTGGAGGTTGGGTGTGGACAACTCTGAAAATTAACACAACTGTGTGAGTTTTATTTCTTTTTATTTTATTTATTTCTTTTTATTTTTTTGAGACTAGGTCTTGCTATGTCTCCTGGGGAACCGCAGGCTCATGTTGCCCCGGGGTACCACGGATTCAAGCAATCCCCAGCCTCAGCTTCCCATGTAGTGAGGATTACAGGCGCACGCCACCATGCCCAATTATTTTTTGAGACTTGGTCTAGCTATGTTGCCCCAGGCAGGTCTCGAACCCACTGATTCAAGCGACTCCCAGTCTTGGCCTCGCTCTGTAAGCTGCGATTAAAGGCACACGCCACCATGCCCGGCCAACTGTGTGAGTTTTACCTCTTGGAGTTTGACCAGGCTCTCACAGTACATCTCAGAGGGGAAAAACAAGTCTGGTGGAACTGACCTCCCGGAGCTATACCTGGTAATCACAAGAAATAGTAGAGAGAAATCTTGTTCTTGCAGACATGGGGGAGAAAGGAACCATTTTGAAATGGTTCTTTTTATTTTCATTTTATTCATCTAAAGAATGCCATCTTCAGGAGACACCAGTTAACCAGAGCCTAATATACTGGGTTACTGTCATGGTCAATAGCCTGGGGAAAGAGCAACACCTAACCATGGTCAGCTCTCACCTTCCAATTGGCATCAAGAACCTAGAAGCAGCCCTTTTCCTGGAGGCAGAGACCATGAGAACATCTGCTGTTACAAGATTTGAAGGAAAAGGGAAGGCCCTTTTGAGGCTGAATGTATTTGATCCTCTGCATTTCTGGGTATGTATCATGATTCCTGTACTTCAGACTGTAAGTTTTATGTAGGTAATCCTGGGAACATGGGAACAATTCTGAATTGGAAGGAACTTTTGGCTATTTTGGATCACTCTAATGCACACAGGTTGCTAGAATCCCACCAAACTTTTCTCTTGCTGAATTTAAAGATTCTCTCAAGATGCCATCAGGGATGTACAAGAGCTAGATGGGACAATGTTTTGTGGCTGCCATGTAAGAATGAAAGTATAGAGCGGCAAAAGAAGAAATAAAAATGCTGGCTCCCCTCCTTGGGGTCATCCCCCTTGGGATGATTGCCAGAGGAGTTCCCACCTCTTTATAGATCCCAAAACCAAGAAGCTTCTCCTCCAACCTGAAGAGATCTTTCTAAAGATAGGAGAAAAGACATCACTGTTTCAGAAGAGAAACCACATGCCATCCCCATCCTTCTCTGCCTCACATAGCTAATCTAAGTCAAATGAAAGGAAATAAAGGAAATGTTTGCAAAAGAAATGGTGTACAAGAAGTAACTTCATTCGACAGGAAAGTGAACAGAAAATCCAACTTTTGTTTGAGACTTCATAAACTTCAAGCATTTTTAAGATGTTGGAGCTGTTGACATTTGTCATTTAGAGCAGTGACACATAAAGATGTATTTCTTGATGATTTGAAATGGATTATATAAATCATGTAATACAAAAACTGTTACTTTACAATGCAATCTCAAAGCAAAATCCCTTGCTTTGCACTTGCTTTGCACTTTATTTACTCTGTCATTACAACAAAAGCTTATAGAACTACAGCAACTCAGTGCTATGCATGAATTAAAATTAATTTACATTCCTCCATCTCCTTAAGAAGAAGGCAATCTCTACATCTCTAATTCTCAAAATTAAACCATTTGCAAAAACTAGAACAGAATGAATCTACCTTCCCCAAAACTTCTCAGATCCATGTGTGGCTGTGTCACAGCATCATTGTCCAACAGGAGTAATGACAATTTACGCTAAACACACAATATATTGCTTGGCAGGGAACAGGCCCCTCAAGACTGAGGATGTTATTTTTGTTGTTGTTGTTCTTTACAAAAACAAAAGCTTATCCCGTAAAGTGTCACTTGTTTCAACTTGTTTGAGAAAATAATTAAAATGCATTATAGGTTCCTCTACCTTCCTCAAAACAATTGAATGAAAATTAAATCCTTTCTCAAAGATAAAATGACACCGATAATATTTCTGAATGTGTTGACACAACTACAGTGCTACTTCTAAGATGTAGGACCAGTGACCCCAAATTAGTTGATTTCATGCTCTTTTCTCTTTGAAGTCTAATATCTGTGCACTTTTATGATTATTCTATTTCAATTTTTTTCTACAAGGTTGTCAATATATTCTAGATATTTTTCTCATATCAAACTAATTTATAAATATTTTCTTGAAAGATTGCCTTTCTACTATGTTGATAGTTTCTATTGATGTACAAATTTTTAAATGTCCACAAAGTCAAATTTTTCCATTTTTTCTCTATTACCTATGTCTTTTGTGTCATATCTAAAAAATAATTGCCAAAATCCAAAATTATAGAGTTTTGTCTTTGATTTTTCTTCTAAGAGTGATATTGCTGTGGGTTTTACATTTAGGATTTTGACCATATTTAGTTAACTTTTATATATGGTGTTAGGCAGAGGTCAGCTTCATCTTTTTGCATGTAGATATGCAGTTTTTCCAATAGCTTTTGTTAAAAAGACTATTTCCTAGTTGAAAGTTTTGCATCTTTGTCAAAAGTCATATACATGGGTGTATTTCTGGACTGTATTTTAAATCATGATCCCTATATCTGCCCAGATCCCGGTGGCACACTAGTTTGGTTACTATAGTGTTATAGTAAATTGCCTTTTAAAGTGATATTATAAAGATTTTTTATTGATTTATAATTGACTTATAACATTAAATTAGTTTCAGGTGTACATATAATTTTGATATTTGCATATGTTGCAAAATAGGTGGCCCTGGCTCGGGACACTCAATGGGTAGGATCTGAGATGCCAGTCTGAAGACAAATGCCAGACATTGCTATTGAAAGTCAAATGTGCAGCATTCAAGGAAAAATATCATTCTGTCATCTAGTAAGTGGTGGACATTAAGAATACAATGATTGGTTCTGAGTAGAGTCCATATTCAATAGTTTAGAAAAAGTTGGTACATCCATGATCTCCTGAAAAATGAGTTTGACATCAAGTTTGAACATTCATATTACATATTCAACTATTGCTCTAGAAATTGCAGTCCCTGAACTGGATGGAAAAACAAGAAAAATGTGCAAAGGTAGCAAACTATATCTGACTAATCATCACACTTGTGTGCCAAGTTTTGAGGGCAAGGAAGATGCCAAGTTTGAAATAGCACATCTCAAGGGTCCGGAGCTGGGTGTTTGACTGGCAGTGGAAATCTCCGAACTGATTCAGAATGCCATGATCCTGTATTAAAAGAAAGGTAACTATGAATGATTAAGCCACTGAGGCAGGACAGAGGGACTTTTGATAAACTCTGGGTCCTTTTTCCATGTACATCAATCTTACTTAACTGCCACCTCTAGCACCTTTATCCATAATTATTACTAAATAATAATAACAGGCTTTGCTGGGAAAAAATTCAATATTACTACTGAATTTCTGTTATTCAACACAGGGAAGGAACAGGTTTTTGTATTTTGGAAAACAAAGTAACATTTTCTATTATTTCCCCATATTGAGCAATGTGAGATCCTAAAGGGACAGAGGTGATCAAAATAGTCTTTTTGGTTTCTGGAGATACTTGTCAATGAAAGCACCTTACTCTGGGGAAAATGCAAGAGAATGATGTCTTTGCAAAATCACTTTGGCTACTCAAGGTCTTCTGTTTTCCATACAAATTTTAGTTATTTTTTTCTATTTCTGTAAAAAAACAATCATTGGAATTTTGATGGGGATTGCGCTGGATCCGTAGGTTGTTTTGAATGCATAGGTCTTTAACAACACTCTTCTAATATGTGAGCTTAGAATGTTTCTATTTATTTGTGCCTTCAATTTAGTCCTTCAGTGTTTTATAGACTTTAGTATACTGTTCTTTTACTTCACTAAATAAGTTCCTTCCTGGGTATTTTATTCTTTGATATAAATGAAATAGTTTTAATTTTTCTTTTAATTTTTTAAAATTTCTCATTATAAGGTGCATAAAAGTATAGCAGATTTTTGTATATTGACTTTGTATCTGGCAACTTTACTGGATGTTAGTGGAGTCTTCATGGCTTTCTATTTATAATATCATGTCACCTGCTGATGGTGATAATTGTACAAAGATAGAATTGACAATTCCACTTTGGATGCCTCTTATTTCTCTTCCTTGCTTAAATGCTCTGACTAGGGGTTCCAACTCAGGTTGAAAAAAAGTGGTGAGAGTGTGTCTTATACTTGATTAGTTGATCTTAGAGAATAACTTTCAACTTTTCACCATTGAGTGAAATGATGTTGGCTGTGCAGGGGGAGAGAAAAAAAAGAAGAAATGACTGTTGAATTCAGTTTTTTTTTCTGCAACTAGTAAAATGGTCATATATTTTGGTCATATATATTTTACCCTTCATTTTGTTTCTGTAGTTTATGACATTGGTTGATTGGTGATGCTGAACTCTCCTTGCATCCTGGGAATAAATCCCACTGATGAAAGCATATGGTCCTTTCAGTGTTTTATTTAATTCAGTTTGCTAATATCTTTATTACCCCAGTATTTTTTACCTCAGTATTCATCAGAGATAACAGGCCTGTAATTTTCTTATGGTATCCTTGCCTGCTTTTAGTATTAGGCTAATGCTAGCCTTTTAAAATGAGTTTGGAAGTGTTTCCTCCTCTCCAATTTTTTTGAAGGGATTTACAAGTGCATAGCGTCCATCCTTCTTGAAATGTTGAATAGAATTCGCCAGTGAATTCCTGGGCTTTTTTCTATTTGTAGGATTTTGATCGCTGAGTCAGTGTTCTCACTAGTGAGCTGTTCAGATCTTCTATTTCTTCGTGATCCAGTCTTGGTAGGTTGTATATTACTAGGCATTTATTCTTTTCTTCCAAGTTGTCATTTATATTGGTGTATAATTGTTCATAGCAGTATCTTATAATCCCTTATATTTCTATGGTATCTGTTGTAATATCTCCTTATTCATTTTTTTACCTTTCCAAAGAATCAAATCTTACTTTCATTGACTTCTTTTAATGCCCTTTTAGTCTGTATCTCATTCATTTGTGTTCTGCTCATTGTTATTTTCTTGTTTAGGCTCATTGTTTTTTTATTTCCCTATTCCCTGGAGGTATGTTAGATTGTTTGGGTTTTTCTTGTTTTTTAACACATGCATTTATCACTATAAATGTTCCTCTACAACAGCTTTTTGCTACATCCCATAAATTTTCATATATTATACTTCCCTTTTCATTTGTCTCAAAGCATTTTTCAATTTCTCCTTATATTACTTTTTAGACACACCTATTTGGAACATTTTAGATATTCTGTGTCTGGATTTCTGAGTTTTTTCTAAAATTATGAAGGTTTCAGTCACTATTTCTTCAAATAAGTTTTCTACCCATCCTATCTCTATTTTGTTTATAGATTTCTTATAATGTGAACGATAATCACTCGATGTTTCCCCACTAAACTATATTCACTTTTTGTCATTCTTTTTTCTTTTTACCCTTTTGACTGAGCACACCCACTGCTCTGTCTTGAATTCACTGATCTTTTCATCTGCTTATTGCAAACTTTTGTTGAACCCTGTGTAGTATATTTTTAGTACAATTATTATAGTCTTCAGTTCTGTTTTACTTGGTACTTTTATTTTCTATATTTTTGTTCAAGTTCTCACTATGTCAGTCCTCCTCTTCTCAAAAGTTTAGTGGACAACATAAAGATACTTGCTTTAAACTTTTTATGAGATAAATGACATACCCATTTCTTAGGGGTTTTTCTCTGAAACTTTCTTTTGTTTGGTACACATTGCTCTATTTCTTCAAGTTACTTGACTCTCTATATTAGCTACTATGTGTTAGATGAAATAATCACCGCTCCCAGTCTGAAAGGAGTGCCTCAAATCAGAAGTGAACACTACCATTCAGCCCATCCCTAAATTTTGGGTATCTCTCTTGGAGAGAAACTAGAAATTTCTCTAGTTTCTGAAGTTGTAAAGTTAGTTTATTTGTGACATTTCTTTATTTTTAATGTACGTAAGGAGAGCAATTATCTGTTTTGTGTCATTTTTTTTCTTGTAGTATGGTTTATTTCAGCCAGCAAGTCTATTCCAGTCTTATACTTTCGTTAAAATGGGGAGTGGGATGAAAAAAGTGGATACAGAAGAATAGACAAATAAGGAACATTCTGTGTTGGAAGTAAGATTTACTTCTGTGATGGAAGTTTCTTGAAAGACGATAATTTATTTTATTTTATTTTTGTTGAAAAGACTAGCCTGAGCTGCTGGTAAAATCTTCTGGAAGAAGCAGTCTTCAAGAAAATCATCTTTCAGTCAAATATGAGATGGAGCTGTTTTTCTTGAGACCTTTGTTTCCCTCCATGTGGAATTTTATTCCATCACTTTGCTGCATTCATTCTTGTCAGCATGTTTATTCACATCCACAACAATCCTGTTCAGTTTCAGAAAGAGATACTACTCTTGATATTTTAAAAACAGAATGGAATTTTATACAGAGAATTAGATATTAAAATATAATGGTTGTCATTCTGCAAGATGCTACAATTACCATAGTCACAAAGGTAGAGACTGAGGAGACCGCACACTTAAACTGTGGACATCAGAAAAATCCTGGGGATGCTGTGATTGAGGGATCAGGAAGCTTCCTCTGCTGCTGCCTGTAACTATGCTTTAAAGCCCACAAAGTGCTGGGCCCTACAATGCTGCTGTAGAACCCTTGGTTCCTGAACTGTGCTCTCCAAGAGAAGCAGAAGGTCACGAAGCTAAAACTGTCTCACTCCACCTTGCAATTCTCATACTAAGACATCACCTAGACAAGCAGCTTTAAGCAAGTGTGAAAGAGTTAAGTTTTAATTTTACAGGTAAGAGATTTAAAAAGATTCTGAGGGTATAAATACCATTTCTACCAAAATAGCCAGGTGATTTGAATATTTCCAATAAGTCCAGATAAGAATTGACCTGTTGGAATGAATATTTGACAATAGAACTTCATCCTGAGACACACCTTTTTTTTTAAGTGATAGGTGGGTACTTCAAATCTTTCCTTTGTGACTTGTGGCAATGATTAGGCAAAACTCTTCGAGACTCTTCCATTTTTTCTTCCCAGGAATGCAATATATTCGCATGTATCATTTTATCACTGAGGTTATAAGTTAAGTTGTCCCAGCTCAGGCCCCCATTTTCCTCTCTTCTGACAAACTCATGAGTGTACACAATGGAATGTACAAAGGGGGCAAATTTGTAGGGATCACATCATTCTTGTCCTCAGAGAGTTCTATGGGGTATGTCCCTAGGGTTCAGGTCAGGGCCACAACCACACCCAAATTTTCAGGAGCCAGTAAGACACTTTTACCTGAAACCTGAAGCTTTTCAGAATGAGTTCCGAAGTATGGTTTTTAAAAAAGTTAGATGAATGATTCTTTAAAGTTTTGATATGAAATACCTATTTTTACATATACACATGTATACATATTTTATTTACTTTAGTTCTTGTTATTTTACTAAAACATACCTTGATATCACTTATTTTGGGTTGATTTTCCAGGACACGTAGCATATTTTCTAATATGTATAAAGTTACTTTTTATATCAGCATGATTTTCTTTAATTATTTTTCTTTTCTGGTATTCTGTTCTATTCAGTTGCTTTGATTTTCTTTTTCAGGAATTTACATACAGACACCCACACATACACAAGCATATATCTTGCTGATGTTTTATATCACTGTCTCTCAAATCCTTCATTTATTTTGTAATTTTAAGTTTAAACTTTCTCCTTTCCATTTTCCATTTGCCTGTATGTATAATCCATAGTATTTATTGACTAATGGTCTGCTTCCATTTCTAAAATTTCTGAAGTACTTTCTTTTATTTTTAATACTCTCCTTGGTTTTGTAAGCTCTGCTTTCAAATCTTCCTGTTTTCTCTGATATTGCTTCTGAGTTATTCTAACTAATTCTAATTTAAGCTGTTCTTTAATAATTTCTTAATTTTCTTAATTTCTTATAGCTTGTTAAAATATTAGGATGTAGTTTTCTTTTATTAGGGGCATGTCTTTCTATGCTATTTTTGTTGCATTAAAGGATGCTATTTTGCTCTTATTTTTCTTATTTTTTAGACAATCATTTTAAATTGGTCTGCCTATTATTTTTTTTTATTGATTATATATCTGCAGGATGTCAGTCTGCTAACAGAACCTGTGCTGAGCAGTTTTACTAACTTCAAGGTTCTAGAGCGCCCTCTTCTGTCACTTCTTTGAAGTGTAAAAACTTCTGTGCTTGGCGAGAGGTGCTCTTTTCCTTTTTCTCTTTGCCCTGTTGTTCCTGCTTAATATGGGGTTTCTGTCCTAGAAGGACACTAGAACTCTGAACTGATATGGCCCCAGACTCCACCTTCTCAGCATTTACTTAGTGGGGTCCTCTTGCATGCACTTCTAAACTGTAGTCTACAGAGTTACTCCCAGTGTGGACTTAGGGTCTCTGGAGTGTGTAAATTTGCAATGCATACAAATAAAAAGAATTTCTATCAATATCTAAGTTATATGAAATCTATTAAAGAAGGAAAATACCTAAAAGAATAATATGTAAAGGTTATAAACAGGCAATCAATTTATAGAGGAGAATATCTGAATGTCAAATAAACATGAAAACTTGCTTCATCTCAATGGTTATTGGAAATGATAATTAAAAAATGAAATAGAGTTTCATCTGAGTCAGCACTAAAGACATTACAATAACCTAATAAAATAATTACCAACAGAGAAAATTAAATCATAGCCTCTGCTAAAGAACAACCATCACCCGGTATGTATTCTGAGTAAAGAAAGCCAGAAAAATACCTGATAAGAAGGAATAATTCACTGCTGTATATTTACTTGAAACATATAAAAACACTGATTTGTAGAGATACATAGACCACCACCCCCCAAGTCATTGCAGCATTATTCACAATACCAAGAGTTGAAAACAATCCAAGTACCCATTGACAGATAATTGGGTAAGGAAGATGGAGATATGTGCAAAACAGAACACTACTCAGCTTTGCAAAAAAAT
>PVHY01028438.1:0-15208 GCA_004024945.1 Uropsilus gracilis | reverse complement strand
GAATATTACTCAGCAATTAAAAACGACAAATTTGATGAATTTATGGAAACCTGGATGTACCTAGAAGAAATCATTCTAGCAGAAATGAGCCAGATGGAAAGGGACAGAAACCAAATGGTTTCACTAATATATGGTCAACCAAATGAAACTGCACAAGAGGAGAATGGGGACCAACTGGAGTGGGTGGGAGGGGGAGGTGATGGGTGACCCCCAGGGATTGAAATGATGTGAAATATATATAAATAAATTTAAAAAAAAAAGAATGGCCCAGGAACTCCAGCATGAGAGGTGGCTCACAGCACAGCAGCCCAAAAGGGTCCAGTCACACAGGACTAGCTCTTGTTGCTAAGGTAACACACATGCAGGATAGGGAGGGTCTGGTGTGGCATCCTTCATCTCAGTGGTCTTCAGCCAGGGCTCAGACTGAGTTTATTAAAAAACTGAGTTTTAACAGCCCAGCAACTCCAGAGTGAGAGGCTGCTCATAGCACAGCAGCCCAGAATCCCAGAATAGGGAAACAAGGGCACACTGATTACTCAAGTATGTCAAGACACCCCAACCAAAAAGGTTTATACAACAAACCCTAGACACACCATTAAATAAAGCCACCCACTCACTGGGCACCAAGAAACATTTAAAACCCATCAATCTAAAAGAGGAGAACCAAAAAAAAGAAAATAGACAACACAATAGAAGCCACATGTACGCACCACATCCACTGACTAAAGGAACTTGTCCCTGAAAATAGCCAATGAAAGCAACATATATCCACCACAGCAACAAAAGAACAAAGGCAGAAACAACCATAATTTGGTCAGCTTCACCATGCTATCTAATTCTAGAACAGCATAAATCAATACGTAGAGAAGTTCTAAAGAGAAAATAAGGGAAGGAAGAATACAAATACTCAAGCAAGCCCTAAGAAGAATAACTCAACACCAAAGGGTAAACAATCTGAAGAAACCAACATAGAGGACATGGAAGAAATGCTATCTGTGTCAGATAAAGAATTCAGAATCTACTTGTTAAAAGCATTAAAAGGGGCAAGTGAAGTTGGGAAAAAAAGGAAAGCAAGAGTTCAGAAACTTTCAATGAGCTAAGAGAAATAAAAAAATATAAAGAAGAATGCACCAAAATGAGCAATATCATTGACAAACAGAAGAATGAGATTCAAACCCTTAATAAGAAGCTGAATGAGACAGTTTCTAAGAGGAGCAAAAGAAGACCCCCCCCAAATGCAGGGAAGAGCCAGGAAAGCAGATTAGAAGAAATGGAAAAATGAATTAGCATACTAGAGGACACAGGAGTAGAGAGGATGAAGATAGACAAAGAGAGAAAAGCAAAGTAAGAAGACAGAAGAAAAAAATCTGAGATATGTCAGATACCCTAAAGAAAATATAAGAGTAATTGGAATCCCAGAAGGAGAAAAGAAAGACATAGGATCCGAAAGGCTTTGCAATGAAATAATGGAGGAGAATTTTCCAAATCTGAAGAAAGAAATGACCTACAGGAAGCAAAAAAGGACACCAAACTACTTTAATGAAAGAAAACACAACACGACACATCATAGTAAAACTTTCAAGAGTCAAAGATAAAGAAAAAATTATGAGAATAACAAGAGAGAGGAAACAGCTTACAAAGGAAAACCCATTAGACTGACTTCAATTTTCTCAGAAGAGACACTCTAAGTAAGGAGAGAATGGGGCCACATCTTCAAAACACTCCAAGACAAAAAGTGCCAACCAAGAATACTCTACCCAGCAAAACTGTCCTCTCTTTATGAAAAATTACAACCTTCTCAGACAAACAAAGCCTCCAGAAATTTGCTACCACCAAACCCCCACTCTAAGAACTCCTGCAAGAAGCCCTAAGAACAAAACCCAGAGAAGAATAAAAAGAATGAGTAATTAAAAAAAAAAGAAGAAGAAATTTAAGACAGAACCCCAAATGACCACCAAGAACCCAATGTAAGATCCTCAAACATCAATAATTACTCTAAATGTCAATGGGCTAAACTCATCAGTCAAAAGACACAGAGTGGCAGACTGGATTAAAAGACAGAATCCATTATTCTGCTGCTTCCAAGAAATGCATCTGATCCCAAAAGATAATTATAGATTAAAGGCAAAAGGACGGAAAACAATTCTACAAGCAAATGGGCCCCCCCAAAAGGCAGGGGTAGTCATTCTTATAGCAGACAAAGCAGATTTCAAATTGAAAAAGTGACAAGATAAAGAAGTTCCTTACCTAATGGTTCAAGGGTCAACCCATCAAAAAGACATAACAATTATCAACATATACTCATCAAACATATACTCACCAAATGAGGGTGCACCAAGATTCATAAGACAGCTACTAAGAGAACTGAAAACAAATATTGGTGAAAACACATATATAGTAGGAGAATTTAGCACACTATTCTCAACAAAGGCAGATCAAAAAAATAAAAGCTACACAAGGACACAAAAGCTTTAAAAGAAGACCTAGACAAAATGGACCTAATAGATATCTACAGGACACTACACCCACAAGGTAAAGTATACGCTTTCTTCTCAAATGCACATGATTCATTCTCTAAAATTTATCCATACTAGGCCACAAGACAAACTTGAATAAATACACAAATATTAAAATAATATCAACTTTCTTCTCAGATCATGAAGGTATCAAACTAGAAATCAACATGAAAAGAAAGCAAGAAGAGCATCCAACACCTGGAGGCTGAACAACATGCTACTAAATGAATAATGGGTAATTGAAGAAATTAAAGAAGAAACCTACTTTGAAGCAAATGACAAAGAAGACAAAGCATTTCAAAATGTCTAGGACATAGCAAAAGCATAACTAAGAGAAAAGTTCATAGCAATACAGGCCCATATCAAAAAGCAAGAAAATAACCCAAAAAATGACCTTTTCTCCCAAATTGAAAAATTAGAAAAAGAGCAACAAAAAAACACAAGACAAGAAATAACAAATATAAGCAGAAGACAAGAAATAACAAATATAAAAGAAGAAATAAATAACCTAGAAACTAAAAAGACTATCCAGAAGATCAACAAAACCAACAGCTGGTACTTTGAAAACATAAATAAAATTGATAAACCCCTTGCAAATCTCTCAAAAGAAAGAAGAGAGAACATTCAAATAAACAGGATCACAAATGAGAGAGGAGAGATTACAATAGACACAAAAGGAATCCAAAGGATAATAATAAAAAAGATTACTATGAACAACTATATGGAAATAAATACAACAACCTGGATGAGATGGACAGATTCTTAGAAAGATACAACTATCCAAAATTGAGCAAAGAAAATATAGAGAATTTAAATAAATCAATTATAAGCAGAGAAATAGAAGCAGTCATCAAAACTCTGCCAAAAACAAGACCCCAGGACCAGATGGCTTTATGAATGAATTCTACAAGACATTCAAAGATGAAATAACACCTGTACTACTGTTTTGAGCCAGCTGCGATGTGATCAAATGGCCCCAAGGGGGAAGGTAAAGATTGGAGTTGAACCAAGAAGACCCCAACAGAAGTGACACACATCCTCTCTCTCTGGACTATAGCAACCAAGTTTATTCATCTTCAGACATTTTAGAAAAGCATCAAGCAACTAGTAACAAAAGGAGTTTTCATTCAGGGTCACATGGTTACAAGCATAATTTTACCTAGAGATAAGTTTTGTCTGAAACTGCTCAAGTTTGGCCAACGTGTGATCTGAAGGAGGCATTCCACCAAGATTACTTTTTAGATGATGGTTATACTACCTTTTTTCTCTGCAGTTTATCAAACCAGAAATAGATGAGAGCATATACAGCTCCCAACACACTACTAAAACTTTTCCAAAAAATTAAGAAAGAAGGAAAACTGCCAAACACATTCTATAAAGCAAACATCACACATACCAAAATCAAATAAGGACAGTACCAAGAAAGAAAACTATAGACCAATTTGCCAAAAGAACACAGATACAAAAATTTTAAACAAAATCCTGGCAAATCAAATCCAATGATGCATAAAAAGCATTATTCACCATGACCAAGTAGGATTTATCCTAGGGGCACAAGGATGGTTAGACATCCAGAATCAATTAACATAATACACCACATGATATCAATAAATGCAGAGAAAGCATTCAACAAAGTCCAGCATCCATTCATGATAAAAGCCCTTGAAAAATTGGGGATTAAAGGAACATACCTCAACATAATAAAAGCCATCTATGACAAGCCTACAGCAAACATCACCCTAAATGAGGAAGAAATAAAATCATTCCAATGAAGATCTGGAACAAGCCAAGGATGCCCACTCTCCCCACCTCTTTTTAACATTGTACTGGAAGTTTTAGCTAGGCCAATAAGGCAAGAGAAAGACATAAAAGGGATACAAGTAGGAAAAGAGGAACTGAAGCTACCATTATATGCATATGACATGATTCTCTTTATAGAGAACACAAAATAATTGCAGAAAAACTTGAAATAATAAACCAGTTCAGTAAGGTAGCCAGATACAAAATCAACACACAGAAGTCTAGCTTTCCTATATGCAAAAAAGGTAAATAGAAGAAGAAATCAGAGAAACCATCCCTTTTACCATCACACCAAAAAAAATTAAATACTTGGAAATAAACCAACAAAACACATGAAAGAACTATACAAAGAAAACTTTAAAATGCTGCTAAAAGTGATAGAAGAAGAAATAAAGAAATGCAAAAACATTCTCTGCTCATGGATTGGAAGAATTAATATCATCAAAATGACCATCCTACCAAAAGCAATCTACAGATTCAATGCAATCCCAAGAAAAATCCCAATGACATTCTTTAGAGATATAACAAAAATTACAGAAATTCATATGGAATAATAAAAGACTTCAAATATCAAAAAACCTCCTGACCAGAAAAAAGGAGAATGGAAGTATTACAATTTCAAACTATACTACAAAGCCATAATAATTAAAACAACTTGGTACTGGTACAAAAAAGACAATCAGACCAATGGAACAGAATTGGGTGCCCTGATATAAAACCATACATATATAATCAGCTAATCTTCAACAAAGGAGTACAAAACTTACACTGGAACAAGGACAACCTCTTCAATTAATGGTGATGGGAAAACTGGTCCAAAACATGCAAAAAAAATGGACTAAGACAGCTCCCTCACACCATGTACTAAAATCAACTCAAAGTGGATAAAAGACTTGGATGTAAGACCAGAAACCATATTATACAAAGAGGAAAATGTGGACAAAACCCTCCACGAGTTACAATGTAAATAAAAAGAAATCCAACCAAGTGGGAAAACCTTTTTGCCCTTCATATAACTGATAAGGTACACAAAGAACTCAAACAACTTAGCAAAAAAAGTGAAAAACCCAGTTAAAAAATGAGGAGAAGAATTCATTTCTGGATACATTTACAGCAGGTAAAAAGTGAAGGAAAACATAAACAACTGGGACTACACCAAACTAAAAAACTTCTGTACAGCAAAAGGGACAACAGAGAAAATAAAAAGAAATCCAACCAAGTGGGAAAACCTTTTTGCCCTTCATACAACTGATAAGGTACACAAAGAACTCAAACTTAGCAAAAAAAGTGAAAAACCCAGTTAAAAAATGAGGAGAAGAATTAAAAAGACACTTCTCCAAAGAGGAAATGCAAATGGCCAATGGGCACATGAAAAAATGTTCAAAGTCACTGGCAATGAGGGAGATGCAAATCAAAACCACAATGAAATTCCACTTTATACCAGTAAGAATGGCCCACATCCAAAAAACAGGCAACAAGAAGTGCTGATGAGGATGTGGTGAGAAAGGAACACTCTTACACTGCTGGTGGGGATGTAAACTGTTCCAACCTCTGTGGAAAGTTGTGTGTGGGGGTCCTCAAATTAATGAAAATGGAACTACTATTTGACCCGGCAATTGTTCTCTTGGGAATCTACCCAAAGGAGTCTTCAATGTGGGTACAATGAGACACCAGTACTCAGATGTTTATTGCAGCACTATTTATAATTGCAAGGACATGGAAGCAACTGAAATGTCCAAAAACAGATGACTGGATGAAAAAAATGTGGTATATATACACAATGGAATATTACTCATCAATTAACAATGACAAATTGGATGATTTTATGATAACATGGATGGACTTAGAAGGAATCATATTAGCAGAAACAAGTCATAAAGAAAAAGACAGAAACCAAGCCAGGCACAGTGGCTCATGCATGTTAGCTTCAGCCTATGAAGCAACTGGGGCTAGATATCGAGGTTCAAGTCCCGCCTGGGGCCTGTAGTGAGACCTAGTTCCAAAACAAATAGCTGGGCGTGGTGGCACATGCCTGTAATCCCAGCTACCTGGGAAGCTGAGGCTGGGGATTGCTTGAGTCTGTGGTATCCCGGGCAACGAGAGCCTGCAGTTTCACAGGCAAAAATAATGAGAACTAGTCTCAAAAAAAAAAAAAAAAAGAAAGAAAGAAAAGAAACCAAATGGTTTCACTATTATATGGGACATGGGAAAGACAAACAAAAACCCATGAAGAAAAGTCAAAACAAGCTAACAACCAAATTAAAGTACTCAAGGTGGGGGAGCCAGGGGTGGGGGATGGTACAGGGTGGGAAGAGTTAGGGAGGGTGGGGGGGTGAATCCTGGAGATCACAAAGATGTGAAATTTATATATAAATAAATTATGTAATTAAAAAATTGAAAATCATGAGATAACTTTTCTGAAAGAGTTGTTACTAAAAATGATAGAGATAGAAAAAAATGTAGGGCATTTACATAACATAAAACAAGAGATAAAAAATTTAACTCTGTTTGGAGGCAGAGATTGGGAGTTCAGCTTCCACATACCAAGGACAATGTGGGACTGACAGATGCCAGAATAGGAAAGGGAGAACTCTCTCTTGGCAACCCTAAGAAACTCAATAGCTTTAAAGGCTGTTTACCTCGTAAGAGAACATTACCTAAGTATAGTTCACAATATCTGTTAGAGCAAGGCATTAATATTTCATGGTAGCTAAGTGGTAAATTTATGGAGACAGTTCAGAATTCTTATAAAAATTCTACCACTTCCTATATGTCTGATTTTATTAAGGTTGCTTAGTTTCTATGGGATCTAGCTCCTTATCTGCTAAATGCAAAATAATAATTTTAAAATCTATGTCAGAAGATTATTGTGAGAAATAAATGCTCGAAACTGTACTGACTACAACTTTATGCTTATTAATGTTGTTATTTTTGATCTCTGTTTTAGTTCTCACACACAAAATGAATTATTATGAGAATGTATATTTTTATGTGAGATAATGCAGATAACTTATTAAGCCATTCCACAGATTATTAAATGTTGTTAACTGCTATTTCTGCAAGTTATTAACACATAATAAGTTGTCAGAAAGTTTTTGAAAACTAAGTAGACTAATTAAGGGTAGTGTAGAACACATTATCACCTTACTCCTTTCCACACTTCATGAATGATTTTCTGTCTTTTGTGCTAATCATGTGTGTGTGTCATAGCTCCTCGTGTATTACAATTGGAAATACTCTCTCACTGGTGTCATTTCAACAATTTCTCAATTGTGCAACTGTTAGGTAAACCTATTGTTGAATTTTCATATATATGTAATATATATATATTATGATATATGGAACATATTAGATAGTAAAATATATTAGAATAATATATGTGTACTTTGTTCCCTTTAACTCTATCACTCAGATTCTTTTATGACACTAATATTCAATGACTGATTTTCTGAATTAGGATCTGGAGTTGATATCTCTTTAGTGTCTCATGATATCATGCAATTTATTTGGAAAATACAATAACCTAAATGAAAATCATCACTGTTATAATTTAATTATTTGAGGTGGCAGAAAAACAAATATGAAGATAGATCAATAGAGATTACCCAATATAAATGGGAAAAAATTGGGAATGTGATACCACTGTTTTTTTTTTTTTTTTTTTTTGTGAAAATTGCTTTCTTTGGGATCTTTTGTGTTCCATACGAGCTTCAGTAGTGCTTCTTCCATTACTTTGAAGAATGCCTTTGAAACTTTGCTAGGGATTATATTAAATCTGTATATTGCTTTGGGTAGGATGGCCACTTTAACAATGAATATACTTTTAACACATGAGAGAATCTTTCCATTTTTGTGTGTTTTCTTATATTTCTTTAAACAATGCCTTAATTTTCACAATATAGTCCCTTCATCACCTTTTTAAGTTTACTCCTACATATTTTTATGTAATTGAAAATGGGATTGTTTTCTTGATTTGTTTTCTGCTTCTTGCTTATTTGCATATTAATATTTGTCAATTGACTTTATAACCTGACACTTTGCTGAACTGCTTTTTTGTTTCAGTTTTAATTATGAAGATGTGATATGTATACTTGATGAAATACTACTTGGCTACTAAAACAGATAAACTTTACCAACCTGGGCAGAACTGTAGGGGATTATATTAAGCAAAATAAGTCAGAAGTTGAAAGGAAAACATAGTTATAGACAAACAAAGCAAAGGGACAGATTCAAACCTAACAGATAATAAACCCTTTAAATTACCAAAGTAATAGGACTGGGTCACTGCCTTTTTTCTTTCTCAAATACCTTTCTAAAAAGAGAAGAAAATATCTTCTATAGCTGCTTTTCAGCCCCTTTTATTTCAGATTTGTTGGAATGATATGAAATTCTTAAGATTATTCCAAAAACACCAGAGCCCTTTGACAATAAGAGCACCTTGTGTAAGTGACGGAGAGAAAAAAAAAAAGTAAAATCACCAGTGCTGGTAATTGTCCATTTAAATTATTTTTACATCAGTGAAAGAACAGATTTCTTAGCACTCTCAGAATGTAAACACAGATTCATAATATAAGGAATTAAACTATTTTCATTTCACTGAAAAATCAAATAATATAAGACTTTTGCAAAATTAAGCAAAACTCTGGTTCTGTTGGTCATTGGAATTATCTTACTCTGGAACACTATGTGTAATTGAGTTTTTGAATTGAAGGCAGTGGAGCAAGTCTGTCAAAATCAATTCCACTGATTTTCATTTATGCAGATGTACTGAGCTTTTGCAGTGGTTGAAGTTCTTTTTTGAAAGGATTAGATTCCAGATGAAGGCCAGTTTCTCACATTCCAAATCTTGCACACTTTCTTTCATGTTTTCTATAAATATTTCAAAAAAATTTCTGAATAAATTATATAGCAGCCCTGCTGACATTATTATTAAGTAGTTTTATATCTAAAATCATGAGTTAATTTTACTGAAATGGAATTACTTAAAGTAACAGTGATAGAAGAAAATATGTAAAACATTTATATAACATTAAATCAAAGATAAGATAGAATTTAAACTATCATGAGCAGAGACTTGGAGATGCAAGGGCAACTTGGGACAAAATTAAGGCAAGAAAAAAAGAGGAAAATCAAAAGACAGAGAATAGTACCTAAATACTGAGCTTGATCCACTGAAATTCAATGTTCTTTAAGTCAAATGCACCCTTCTTGGGCTTTTAAATTAGTAGTATAATTTCTTTTTTTCTCCATAAGCTTGGTGAATTTTTGCTTTTATTATTTTTAATATAAAAATTCTGACATATACATAGAATAGTTATTATTTTAATGACATTTCATATGACAGCTTATGTTTATTGCAATTCTTGATATCAATGAAATTTTATATGTCATGATTTACAGTGATTCATAGCATCATCATATTTTTTAAATGTGGAAATAATAGCTACATTAAATCATGAATATTTGACTGATTTAGTACATGACAGTACAATAAAATGATTAGAAAACAATAAATAAATACAAAAATAGACATAAATAAATTAACATTCTAATTTACATAAATATTTTATGTCTATCTAGAAAAATTTAAGTGAACCAATAGATTTCCTAAATGAAATTGAACTATATATTATAATTAATTTGTATATTAAAGGAATTCTTTTTTCCCCTGTATTTCTATACAGCTATTTTTATATTGGTATTATTCTTGTCACAATTGATGTTTTCCATATCAAAAAACTTAGTATACTCTGCAGAAGTGGTATGACTTCTAAATACTATAAAAGTATTAGCTGCAAGACTGAGAACAATTGATAAAATATCAACATGAAGATTTAAGGAAAGTAAATATAACAGGAATGTGACTAGCTGGCATATGCTGATTTCTAACTATATACTAAGCAATATAATCAACACCTGACCTGTAACATCTCAATTCTTTCTTTTAAAAGCAGTCTCAGTTACAGGTTGTTGTTACTGTATTAACAGTCATTTTGTAGATGATTTAAATAAAGCTAAAAGCATCTTAGAGGCCTGTGAGTAACAGAACACCTAGTCAAATTCAAATTCTTGGTACTCCAGACAGGGAGGATGGCATTGGCAGATACTGGTTAGTCTGATTTCCAAGTCAACTCTACTTATAACTTCTTATAACTTTGAACAATATGGTTAAAATTTCTGTGTCTTAATTTTCTTATTTGTGTGATAATAAGGACATGAATGAGTAAGCTAGTAACTTGGAAAGTACAGTAAAACCTGGCATGATATGTAAACCATCAAATATGGGCTGTGATCATTATTCTTTGTTATATAAATGGAACTCACTGTACAAGAAATTATTGGGGTGTTATTACTATTAAAATCTGATGGAATAAAATTGACAAAAACCAACAAAGTTTACTTTTATTAAACTAAAAGATTTTTTCAAAAAGTTTTTGAGAACTTGTTTCTGAAAAAAGTCAATGAACAATAGATATACAGTTGGAATCATGCCACTGTATTAGATTAACATCTGTTAACCTAATTTCCAGTGACGTAACATAACAGAAAATATTCAATTATGTGAAGTAGGCTGATGGGCCAAATACAACTTTTAAATATCTGTATTGATTCTAAATAACTTTAAATCTTGATTCAACTGAACACAATGATTTTTGTGTAGTATCTTAAAGAGTAATTAAACCATGTTATTATCTAATTTAATATCATGTATATCACAACAGGACCTCATATCAAACTAAATAGGCATACAGACTCTTATGAAGCCATTTGAACATGAAGATGTTTCACAAGTGATAAGGTGGTGGGAGAACCCTGGGGTAAACAATGTTTTGAAAAATAAATGTATATATAAATATATATATATATGTGCAATCAAATTGAAAAATAAAAGTCATATTAAAAAGAAACCAATAACATTTTAAAGTAAATGTCTCTAAGTTTACTGTAAAATGGTATAATTAGCTTTTCATTACAGTTGCAAACATTTTATTCCACTTGAAA
Source organism: Uropsilus gracilis (assembly GCA_004024945.1). Lineage (NCBI taxonomy): Eukaryota > Metazoa > Chordata > Mammalia > Eulipotyphla > Talpidae > Uropsilus > Uropsilus gracilis. The sequence continues at coordinate 3,890 of PVHY01028438.1, read as the reverse complement.
TCAGTGTTTTATTTTTTTTTCTGCATACTTATCATTACTTGAGTAAAATTTACCTGATCGACCCATGCATAGACTCTAAGATAAACCACCTAAGAAAAGAACTTGCAGCCAGGCACGGTGGCTCATTCCTATAAACTTCAGCCTATGAAGCAGCCAAGGCTAGGGATTGCAGTTTGAGTCCCGCCTGGGGCCTGTAGTGAGACCTAGTTCCAAAAAAATAGCTGGGTGTGGTGGTGTGTACCTGTAATCCCAGCTACCTGGGAAGCTGAGGCTGGGGATTGCTTGAGTCTGTGGTACCCCAGACAACGAGAGCCTGTGGTTCCAAGGGCAAAAATAGCGAGAGCTAGTCTCAAAAAAAAAACACAAAAATACCAGCAACCACCTTGCTTTCTGTTGTACAATAATGTCATTAAATAAAACATAGATCTGTAGTGAAGTAATAGCATAATACTATTTCCCCACCACAGAGAAAGCAATTATTTTGTGGAAAGATGAGTACATTCCAAAAAAATATTATTTTTCATAAAATTATAACTTAAATTTTAAAATAAATTAGAATTATTTTAGATATCAGGGAAAAAAAACCTAGATTCACTTTACATTTCTATATTTCAAACCCTGAGTGAAATTTAGTTACAAATTGCTTTAAATGTAGTCCCAGCTATTTATCTTTTCCTTGCTCCTGGAAATGGGTCCTAAAAGATATTTCTGAATCATATGTCATGTGATGTTTAGCCAATGTTTTCTTCTACACATTTTATGGTTTCAAGTATTTTATTTAAGTCTTTTATCAATTTTGAGTTGGTTTTCACAAAGACACCACCTCACTTCTTAAATGGTCCATATCAAAAAACCTGTAACAACAAACACTGGTGAGAATGTGGAGGGAAAAAAAGGAACCTTACACTGCTAGTGGGATGCAAATTGGTTCAGCCACTATGGAAAACTATATAGAGGATCCTCAAATTACTAAAAATGGAGCTACCACATCACCCAGTAATTCCACTCCTAGGAATCTGCCCAAAAGATCCAAAAACATTTATTTGAAGGGAAACCTGCACTCCTATGTTCACTGCAGCATTATTTACAATAACTAAGATATGAAAAACAACCTAAATGCCCCAACACATTAAGTGGATCAAGAAGATGAGGTATATATACACAAGAGAATATATAAAATGGAATATATATATATATATTTTTTTTTTTCCCCCATGATCTAAAAGGATAAACTCTTGCCCTTCACAGCAACATGGATGGAGCTGGAAGGGATTATATGAGTAAAATAAGTCACAGAGAAAAAAGGAAAATATCATATGGTTTTGAAAGTGGGCAACCATGAAGGGCTTTTTACCTTCACTTTAACACATAAAGGCCTGCTACAAACTGGCCATTAGCAATTGCCTTTACCTTTAAGTAGATATACCTATGCCTGCTTCTATCCCTAGAAAGCAGGCTTCAAGCTGTTCATTAGCATTTTCACTGATCACCTTTACCATTGATATGCAAACATCAGCTAGTAGCTTCTCTCTGCTTTCTTTCCCTCTTTCGGACCTAAAAAGAAAACTTTAAAACACAGTTTAAACTCTTCACTTGTGGGTTCTTACCACCATCCCCAGCCTTCTCAACCAAAATACCAACCCAATGCAAGACTATCAGTGCAGACTAATTTATTTCTAGCAAAGTAATTTCTAATTGTCCTAATAACTACAAAAGAAACATGTAAGTAAGACTCAGATTACGTTAACATTGTCCAAAACCTTTCTCAGCATTGTTCAAAGTCCTTTCCCAGATTTCCCAGAAATCCTCAGTCTCTCAGTCCTGATCATCTCACCAAAATCAGCCAGTCAGAGTTCCTCTCCATGTGTTTGAAGACATCTTTTTTTGGGGCTCTCCTTTGGTGTGTTCCTTTGGCATGCTCCAGCTCCTCCATGCTGTCCTCTTCTTGTCGTTCAGGTAAAACTCCATGGTACCAGACCCAGCCAAGTTCACTTTCTTTTCAGGCCTGTCTTTTTTGCACGGCCTCTCGCAGACACAAGTTAAACTCAGCAAAACAAACTCCAACATGGAGTTCTAATCTGCAAACTCCTTAACTGCATTCAGCACACATGCTGCCAGCCTGAGCCAGCCAAGGGTTGCAGGCCTCCGGTGGCCACATGGCCAAGCTCACATGGCTCACATCTTTACAAGATGGCCGATTCCCATCTCTCCTCCATTGAATCTCTCTCTTGATCTATCTCCATATATCCTGATTTCACGCCTTCCAGAAAATCTGTTTCACCTTGACCATTTCACTTCTTTCTCCCCCTGCCTCTCCCTGAAGGGAAATTCCAACTAAAGTCATTCTCACATTTTAGCATACCTGTTCTTGAAATCTGCAATCTTAAACAGGAGACAATGGTGGGGGGGTAGCACATCCTATCATTCCCCACTCTGATCTTTAAAAAATTTTTATAAAAATAAACTTTAAAACAAACCCATTTCTCAATCCAACTTGAAATACAATACATGTACCAGGCAAAACATTCAGTTATGTCAGTAACAAAGTATACATCAAAACAATATCCATTTTAACACAATGAAACATGCAGTTACATCAATACCAGTTAAACCATTTATCAAACCACACCTCATTTAAACACAGTCAGGCAAAACTTCTGGTACAATTAGGCAAAACTGCAATACCCCTAGGCAAAAAACACAAGACTACAATACTAGCCAGTACACACATTTCACGAAATGGGCATTTGCCAATTATTAAGTATCCAAGAGGGAAAAACCAAGTCATGTAACCTGTGGAACACAAGGTCCCCAACTTCATTCAGTCTATCGTGGCTGCATAAATCTTTAATCTATACTGAGTAGTTTACTATTTTTTCCTAAACTTCCAAACTCTTGGCAAATCTGTCTTTTTAAATACATGCTGGATTTTGTCAGGCAGATTTACATTAAATTTATCACTTTCCTCTTCATCAATTAACCATTTTGGCATAAAGCAAGCACTTTATCCTAATCACATATCTACCATGCACAGAGAGGGCTTTGCTCTGCATGCCCACAGAATCCCCATAAAGAGGCACATTACACAACCTGTGCATCTCAGATCCATGTCTGCACTGTACCATAGTTACCTTTACCATCTGTAACTTTACCATCTACCTTTTCACTGTTGGCTGTTAAGGCAATTAACGAAAGGGTTTTATTCCCTTGGGTTAATTAACCAGAGGATGGCAGCCCCTGGGGTGGCCAAATGAAAGTGGGCGACCATGAAGGGCTTTCAACTTTGACTTTAAACACATACAGGCCTGACTTTAAACAATTACAGGCCTGCTTCTCTCTCTGAAGAAGCAGGCTCCAAACAGTTAATTAGCATCTCTCAGTCCTGATCATCTCACCAATGTCCAGTCAGATTTCATCTCCAGACGCTTGAATACATGTTCCTTTGGCTGTTCCCTTGGCTTACTCCTCCTTGTGAAAGTGGATGACTCGAAGGGCTTTTTACCTTGACGTAAACATTTCTCTCTCTCTCTCAGAAGCAGGCTCCAAAACAGGCCATTCACCTTTAACCTTTAACTTAACCTTGAACACCTCTGCCTGCTTCTCTCTACAAAGCAGGATACAAGCAGGCCATTAGCATTTTTACTGTACCTGCCTACTATTGATATGCAAAAGCCAGCCAGCTGCTTCTCAGCTCCCAGTTCCAAAAACTGCAGAAGAAAAAAACTTAAAAACACTTTAAACTCTATACTTGTGTGGGTTCTTTTCACCATCCCCAGCCTTTTTAACCAAATTATTAAACCAACGCAAGACTATCAGTGCAGACTAATTTATTTTTAACAAAGTGATTTTTAATTATCTTAATAACTACAAAAGAAACATGTAAGACTCAG
>PVHY01028437.1:0-15238 GCA_004024945.1 Uropsilus gracilis | reverse complement strand
TCCCATTTTTCTGCTATTTGTTGGTTGGTTAAGTTGATGTTCAGTTGTTGGTTGTTTGGTCCGTTGGTCTCTTCCAATATCTGGTAAATGTGTGTGTGTGTGTGTGTGTGTGTGTGTGTGTGTGTGTCTGTGTTTTTACCCTGGGGCTTTCCCACTTCACTAACATTTGTTAACTATCCTGATCTTTTGTGCTCTTCACCTTCCCCTCCTTCTTCCCCCTCCTCCTCTTTCGCTCCATGGTTCAGTTCCATTGGTTGTTTTCATTTTTTCTTATTTGTTCCAAACAATAAGTTTTTTGAGACCAAAGACATATCTTGCTCTCTCTGCCTCCCCTACCAGGAATATCCCTAGCAGGATGCTTGTACACAGAAGATGCTCAAATGGGGAGGAGATATTTGTAAACAAAGCTTTACTTTTCTCAAGAAATCTTTTTTTAATTCAATTTTATTTTTTAATTGATTGTACAAATACATATATATTTTATATCATTGTCTACCCCGAGGTTCTCCCACCACCTTAACAGCCGTGAGCCATCTTAATCTCTTGGTCCCATCCCTCCCCTGATTTTTCCCTCCTCCCCCTCTCTTGCTCCATGCTTCATATCTGTTGACAGTTTTAAATTATTCTTGTCCATTTGTTTGCTTGTTTCCATACGTCCCTCATATAAGTGAGACCATCCAGTATTTCTCTTTTTCTCTCTGGCTTATTTCTACTAACATGACTCCCTCTAGCTACATCCATGTTGCTGCGAATGACATAAGTTTGTCTTTTTTGATTGATGAATATACTCCATCGTGTACACATACCACAGCTGTCTTCTCAGGAAATCTTTCCTGCGATGGAATATTGGGCACTGGGCTGATATTTCAGGGCAAAGTTTCCCATGTGGCACTTCTATGGGTAGATGGGGTCTACTTAATTCAGGAGCCATGTGCAAGGTACATGTATAACAACTATTTATTCAACAAGCTATCTACCCTCAAGTGGGTATAGGAATTCAAGTTGAAACATGGTCTCTGATATTCTAATCCTTACACTTTAAAACTTTAATGTATAATATCTCATTCACCTTTAATCCAGTAACCTGTGGCTTGAGTATGACTGACAGTAGTAAATCCATTTATGAAGGAGGAAACTAAGCCCCCAACTAGTGATGTGTCCATAAGTGATTTTCTGGTCATTAAGAGGTGCTTAGGATTCAAGTGGTTGGAGTTTCCTCCACCACCACATGTGTGAGAGGGAGTCTCAGAGAGGTGGCTTCCTTGGGGGTGTTTCTGTCTCTGATGCTCAGGCTATGGCTTGGCCTACTTCCTATCCAGAGGTGGTGGAACCCACACTCCTCCTAACCCCAAGGGCTACCAAGGGTTTTGGGTGGGGAAAGAGGACCCTGTAATGAGATCCAAGGTCTAGAATTGGTCTGGTCCAAGCAGTGAAGGTTGGGAGTTCATGGGGGTGCCTGGGGGTTACGATGAGAACCTCTCCCTCTCAGTGAACTTGGGCTGGGGAATTTGCTGCAAGCTTGGCCAGGGGTTTGGTCTCTCTCCTGCCTTGACACCTCCTCAAGGGGCCAGCAGATGCTCAGGGGACAGGTCAGGCCAAGTCAGCAACTTCTGATGAAGGCTGCAAACGTGCAGAACCCCTGACCAGCACTAGTGCATGTGCTGGTCTCCCAGAAGAAGGGGGTGTGCAGACCCTGGTAGAAACTGGTCCAAGTTAGGGTCCTGACTCCCTCCAGTCCTAATCTAGCATCTTCTGTTCCCTCCTCTCTTCTCTTTTTTTGACTGGAAAAGAACTGGGGTGGCTTTGCAGTGCGCAAAGGATGGAGGGCCTCCTGCACATCCTATCTGTGCAGTCTAGTTCAGTGGGTCAGTCCCAATGCTCCTCCCAATCCTGCTTCTGTGACCTTGAACAAGTGACTTAACCTCAGTACCTCAACCTCCCTGGATGAAATAAACTGCACAATGAAATAACTCAGTCATGGAATAAAAGAGGGTAAATTGAATTCATGGGGTCCAGCTCTGAGAACCATGCTTGCACACAGTAGGTGCTCACATATGAAATGTGGGAGATGACAATGACGTGCCTGTTACCAGTTGCCTGTTGAGAACATTTTTGGAATAGGAGTCCTCAGGGCCTCTCTCAGTCTTGTGCGTTTTGCAGATAGTACAGCCCTAGTTGGAACAGCTTCTGATTTTATTGTGTCTTTAGCAGGAGGATTTTCTGGAGCATAATTCTCCCCACATTCCATGATGTCTTGTGATCCTCAAAGTACATGGATCAGTTTAGAGTAGGGGGGATTGGTCTGGTTTTTGGCCTCAATAGATTGAGCTCATAGTCTATGCCTGAATAATCTCTGTGAAGCAATGAGTAACTTGACCTTGGGAGCAATTAAGCAGAGACTTGTCAGGAATGCTGCCCTGGGTACCATGTGGGAGGAGATGCCCTGTTCTGTCTTCATCAGCTCCAAGATCTCTTCCAGCTTCCAGAAAGAATGGGGAGAGAGGGAAGTACTCGACAAGGTTGCCAGAGTATCCCACACCTTCTTCAGTACTAACTACCCTTAATGACCATGTAAATTGGGTATGCTGACAAGCCACCTACAGTTCCCAATGTTGTGACCAGGTGATGTTCCAGAAATCTCTATGTGAGCTAGCTGTTTGAAACTCAGAGTGATTTTCCCATAGAAACCAAGTTATATATGGTTGTCGGTTTTTCAGACCAGTTCACAAATTTCTATTTAATACATAATGTTCCTGACACCATACGAGCTGCCCTTGGTCACCCTTTGTTGATAGATGGGTGCCTCAGTTTCCCTCCAGGTGACCTCTCATCTTCCAGTAAGTCTCAGGGAAAGTGCTATGAGGGGATAGATGGGGTTCTTTAAGCCTAGGTCCAGAATCATACAATGCCTCTACTATCATAGTTGATTAAAAGGAGTACCAGGGTTGGCCAAACCAAAAGCTAGAGAAATATGCTTCACCCTGCATAAGAAGAGTGGTGAAGCCACAGTGCCAAGGACCATGGGTACTGGAATAGCAGGAATAAGGACATTTAAATAGCCTCCCCCACACTCTATTAGCTTCCTTCCTTCTCTCACTTCCTCTATTCTACCATTATCTTCCCACTCTTGAATAGTTGAGTCAGTGGGACCCTAATCTAGGGCAATCTAAACCAATATCCACATGGAGTCATTTTCATTTGAAGAGCTGGGAACCAGTTCCTAGGAAGGATGGCTCACATCATGCCACAGAGGGAGCCAGTGCCACTGTCCCCAAGCTGGATGCCTCTGCCCAGCCTCGGGTCTGGTCACCATGGTGTAGGTGAGACCCAGTGGGGGGATCTTGGAAGCCTGCCTGTTGCCAGGGAAGCTGCAGAGCTGAGGTTTCTGAGTTCAGCTGTGAGAAGGAGCACTCGCAGACTGGAAGTGCCCCCCCCAAAAGAAAGGACTTCAATCATGTCCACTCCTGAGAGAGCAGCAGAGGTGCTGATAGAGAACAAGCAGGAAGTGCCCAGAGAGAACTACCTGGACCCACCACAAGCTACTCTGGTATCTTTCCTGTCTACCCTGTTCCCTTCTTGTTTCAGCCCTCACTGTTCCTAACTATTGTGTCCACCTTTCTTAAGGGTATCTAGGTGACTCTCGAGTTGTTTTGCTACTCAAGGAACCCAGGTAACATAGCCCAAGTCCCTGTGAACACAATACCCCTGATGTGGGTTAGCTGCCTGTGTGGGTGGCACTTGGGGCCACAGACCTCTAGTAAGGGGGAGCTTCTTCCTGAGTCTCAGTCAGGAAGATTCAGGGGTTCCCACCCCTTGTCTTCTTGTCTGTTCTGGTGTCTTGTGGCACTTTTCTTTGGTAAAGACTATTCCTTATCTTACTGGGAGAAACTGTGCAATCCTCCATGAAGTGGTATATATTAGTGGTAAAGACCCAGAAGGACACCTTTTCACAATATCTCTGTAATGCATGTTCTTCCAGTGTGAAAGATTTTTCAGTTGGCTTGAGAATAATTTAGTTATCTTCATTCTCTGTGTTAGTTCTCTCCCTCCTCCTCCTCCTTCCTCCTCACTCCTTTATTTTGTTGCTTGTATATTTATTATTTTGTTGCTTACATATTTATGTATATATGTGTATACATATATGTGCATCTATACACATATAATATGTATACACACATATGTAAAATAAAAATCATATATATATATATATAAAACAGCATTGCATTTCCCTGGGTTCTCCTCTACCTTATCACCCATGAAACTTCATCTTGATCTTCTTGTATTCTTCCCTTCCCTGATTTCTCCCTCCTCCCCCTGCTCCCTAGCTGCTTGCCCCAGTTCTGTTGTTAGCTTATTTTGCTTTTTCTTGGCCTTTAGTTTGTTATTCCTATATCCCATCTATAGGTGAGACCAAATAGTTTCTGCCTTTTTCTTTCTGACTTATTGCTGCTAATATGAGTTCCTCTAAGTCCATACATGTTATCACAAATGCTTCATATTTGTTGGTTTTGATTGCAGAATAATGTTCCATTGTGTAAATATACCACATCTTTTTCAGTCATTCATCAATTTAGGGACGTTTGGGTTGTTTCCATATCCTGACTATTGTATATAGTGCTGTGATAAACATCCGAGTACAGGTGCTTTTTGGATTAGTGTTCTGGTGATTTTTGGGTAGATTCCCAGAAGTGGGATTGGTGGATTGAATGATAGTTCCATTTTCAGTAGTTTGAGGCTCCTCCACACAGCTTTCCATAGTGACTGGACCAGTTTGCATCTCACCAGCAGTGTAAGAGTGTTCCTTTCTCTCCAAATCTTCGCCAGCACTTGCTGTTGCCTGTTACTCGTGTAAGGTATATCTCATTATGGTTTTGATTTGGATTTCCCTAATTACTAGTGATGTTGAGCATCTCCCACATACCTACTGGCCATTTGTATTTTTTCCTTTGTTCACGTCTTTATTTTGATACTGGATTTCCTGGGTTTCCATGTCTTTGTTTCCTCGTTCTCCATTCTGGGAGATTTTCCCCCAGTTGATTTTCTCACCCTTCTGTGGAGTTGCACATGTCTGCTCTCATATTTTTGATGTCCAAGAACTCTTTTTTGTTCTCTAAATGTTCTTTTTAAAATGACATCCTGTTCTTGGTATGTAGCATCTTCTCTTAATTATCTGGGCATGTTAATGCTCTTTAAAAATTTAATTTCTCCTTTCTGCACAGCCTCTGTTCTCACTGTTGTTTGGTCTCTATACTCCACATTAGATCTTTGCTAGGAAGTCTGGTAACCTTTGGTGTCTGCTTGTGATTAAGCGCAGCAATGGGTGGGAGGGAGCGAAGCACAGACTGAAAACTGGACCGAGCAGGCACTCTGGCTTTGGCTTCACTGCAGGCTGGTCCTCTGGGTTCATATCTTAGGGTTTTTCCTTTTGATCGTCAAATGCCCAGAGTTCTCCTCTGATCTCTCATCTGGAGGGTAAAATAGATTAGATGACAAGGTTGTGGAAACTGAGTTAAGGAGGAGAACTAGGGGGTGGGCCTTGGGGTGGGAGACACTTAGGTGGTCCCAAACCTTGTATTCTATCTTCTCCAGAGCAACTTTCTTCGCAGAGGAGTGGGCAGAGGAGCAACGCCATGGAGTAAGGGCAGATCTGACTGCTTCTCTAACTCCCCCCTTACTTCCAAATCCAAGGGGGCTGTTGCTGTCAGTTCTTTAGCCTTTTGAGAATTCTCAGTCACATCAGATCCTGATCCAGTTTTTCTCCCACTGGCTTAGGATTTAGCTCCTTGGAGTCTTCCCACTACCAGTTACCACTTGTCCATTGTCCCTCCACCTCCAGGTCCAATTTGTGACCGCAGTGTCCTCTCTAGTCTTCTCTGCCGTTGTATATTTATTTGTTCAAAAAACATCTATTCATTTTAGTGGATTCTGAAAGGGAGCAAACCTAGGTGTGTGCATTCATGCTGCCATTTTTGCTTTCTCTTTCTCTGTGCTCTAATGATTTTATCAGATGAGCAGATCCTGTTAGAGGGCTCAGCCCTGATAACTTCACCCTTCTGTCACCTGGCAGCTGGGTTCATCACTATCAGCTGCTACTTAATTTCTGTGGCTGGGAGGTAGAGGCAGGTTCCCCAAGCCCAAGCTCTCCAGGCCTCTCAGAGTTGGATAGGTCTGCTCTTCCTTCCAGAGAACTGAAAGGGAGGAGGCACAGGCCGGTGGGTGCTGCTTTGGTGAGATTTGTGGAGTACAGGCAGGTGTGGCCAAGTGCAAGCAAGCAGCCTGGTGGGCAGCATAGTTGCCTTTTTATCCATGTGGCCAGTGCTGTGGAAGACAGGGAGGATGAACTGCACACCAAAGGATACTCTTAGAGTTTTTTTCTGGTCTACATTCGAACCATTGCCTCCTAAAGCCTGATCATTCTTGAGACTCAGGCACCTCCTATTCAGAATCAGGGCTGACTCCTGATTGTCAGGTGACTTTCTTCCTGATGTCATCCCAGAGATTGGCAGTTCTTGCCCTAGGGGCTGCAATCTGTGTCTCTCTCTGAGGAGCAGGATAATTCACAGACACTGTTGGTGCCCACCCAGCCACCAAGACTTCATGTCTGTCCAACAGAATATGAACAGATATGGTTGGTGTCAGGTCAATGCTGGGTGGGCCTGGTAGAAGCCAATCCAGCCATTCCACCTCCTGCGTCAGGACACATCCAAGGGTGAGCATGGCATCAATGGCCAATGAGATGTGTCTGGACAGGGGGTGGTGTAGTGTGTGGCACAACTGCTGGGTAGGATTTTTGGAGAGTAGCACAAGAGGGAGATTTTCCTCCTTTTTCACCTTTTTTGAACACTATTATGAGAGAATAGGATGCCCAAGCTAGACACCATATTGCCTCCATGGGGAAAAAGACACAAAACTTAAAGTCCACACCTTGTAGTTAGTAGAGTGAAAGGTAGAAGGGGTAGGGGACTCTGATCATACTGTTGAATTTTTTTAATCCATCCTGATATTACATCTTCTCCTGCCATGGACTTTACTAAATCAAAAATAAGTGAAATCATGACTTAAGCCTCCATGAATAAGGGTTTCTGTTCACGGCAGTTGGAAGCCTGACATGACACTCATAGACTCTAGTCTAATTCTTCTGGTGCCTGGGGAAGAGCTGTTGTAGTTGGGCGGCTCTAACAAAGTGGTGCAGACTGGAGGCTTATAAACAATAGAAGGTTATTTATCAGAGTCTTGGAGACTGGAGATGTGAGGTCACAGTACCTGCATGGTTGAGTTCTGGGTTGTCACCTCCTCCTGGCCTTCTTGTGTGGCAGAGAACAGGAAGCAGAAGCACATTCTTTCATGAGCTTCTTCTACAGGAATGAATCTGATTAACACTCTACCCTTATGGCTAATCCTGGTCACATCCCAAATGTCCATCTCCTGAGACCATCACATTTAGGAGTAGGATTTCAGCATGAATTTGAGGACACACAAGCAGCCAGTCCATAATGAAACTTATGCCTCCCTGGAGTTGAAAACAAACTAGCAATTTATTCATTCAGTATTTATTGAGTGTCTATATTGTGCCAGGGCTGATTTAGGCATGGGATTTGAAATCTAAAACCAAATCAGGAAGACATAGCAGATCAACCAGGCAGGAATATTCCCAGTGCCACTACTGCTAGATAACTTACAGGGGACATTGCTACAGCTGGTACTATCCTAAGCAGTTTCTATTTGATCTTCACACCAGTCATTTGTAGTCAGTCATGGCATTCTCCCTATTTTACAGATGAATAAACTGAGGCTCAGAGAGCTTAAAAATGCTCCCATGGAAATAAAGTTGGTAAGCATGGAATCCCAAGCCAACCCTTTATCACTTCACAGGTAGGTAGGTTTTAAGTATCCCTCTTCCACTCAGGAATGAAAGGGTGTGATTTGGCAGTGATTTGGGTGGGGGTTGCATGTATTTGGTCATTTAGTGAACCAGGCAGTCAAGTGGTGAGCAAACAAGCAAGCAAGAAGCGAGCAGCCCGTCAGTCAGAAGAACATGAATTCATTTCATCAATGGCTCACGAGACCAGAGGACACTAGGCTGTACCTGTGAGCCCAAGAGGACCTGCCCCTGCCCTCAGGACACACAGCCTAGACACCTGCAAAGAGAGGGTCAGAGGCTGATGAGATAAGGGCTCTGTGGGACATGTGCACAGGTGCCTCAGAGCACAGAGGAGGGTTTGTGTTGGTTTTGACTGTGGCACAGGCTGGGCCCTGCAGCTTCACAGTGGAGGTATTTCTTGGTGGCTTTGAAAGATAATCCTCAGGAAACAAGCTTGATGCTTTCTTAGAAAGTTAATCATAAGGGTACCACATGACTCAGCAATTCCATTCCTAGATATTAGTCCCCAAAGAACTGAAACAGAACTCAAACAGATAAGTGTACCCCAATACTCACTGTAGTACTATTCACAATAGCCAGAAGACAGAAACGATGGAAATACCTATTTACAGATGGGTTGGATGAAGACTGTGGTCCATACACACAGTGGAATATTATTCTGCCCTAAAAAACATTGAAGTTTTAACACCTGCTACAACATGATTGAAAGTTGAAGATGTTAGGTATATTGAGTAAAATAAGCCAGCCACAAAAGGTCTAGAGACAGAAAATAGGTGAGAGTTTACTAGGACAAGGGCAGGGAGAATGGGATGCTTCATTGGTACAGAGTTTCTGGCTTAGATGATGAACAAGTGCTGGAAATAGTGATGATTACACAACACTGTGCATGTACTTCATGTTCATGTGAATATTCACTAGAAATGGTCCATGCAGTCAAGTTTATGTTACATATATTTCACCACAATAAAACGAACCAGTGAGGCTCAGCTTTTACCCAGATTGAGAATATTCACACCTTCTGATTGACCAGAGAAACAGAAGTGGTGCTTTGGCATGGGAAGTGGGTGAGTGAAGGGACTTAAGAAGATATTCAGAATAATAACCCGTGTCTTAGCCTCATGCTGGAAGGTTATGGGAGGGTGAATCAGTGAGTGTGGGGGTGCAGTCAGGGGTATCAATCTGGAAGAGGAAAGAAGTAGGAAAGGCAAATTCAAGTGTCTTCAGGGGCAGGCAGATAATAAACTGAGACATGTGAGCCTGGGTTGGGAACGAGACGAAAAGGAGCAGGGTTTTGTGGTGGAGTGAGGAGTTTTGAATTAAAATTAGCCACAACAGGACTCTGCTGTTTGAACAGGCACGAGAGCAAAGACCTCATCAATGCTGCCTTGGACAAGCTAAGAACATGAATTCTTTCCATGAATGGCTCATGAGACCAGAGGACACTAGGACTGTGGTATCACAGGACTGTGATAGGCTAAAAGTGGCTGCTGATGTCTTATTCTCTCACCACAGGGAGTTTCTGGGTGTCTCATGGTCACTTGGCTCCTGGACTGTGCAGGCACCAAGGACTCACTCCTGCATCTAGTTTGGGAGCATCTGAGACTCATTGGCCGCACACTTCCCATTCTTCCTTCAGATCATGCTGCTGTCACCAGTTAAGGGCAAAAGCTCTGGGCCAGATACTCGAAAGAGTTTAAGAATTGGAGGTTCAGAGTCCCTTGGACAGGCAGGGACTCTGGAGAGGATCCGGATGAACCCCTTGATTTGAAAGACAGATAGAAGTGTGTGGGTGATATATAATGAGGTTTCTGGATCAGCGACAGATTGGATTTTGTTAACCAACCCTCTTGGTTCTGGGAGTCCTTGGCTCCAGACCCCCCATGAAGCCACGCTCCCTGGGGATAGTGGCTCATTTCCCTCCACATTCAGTGTAAACTCTCCCCATCTGGTTTGCTTTGGAGCAGTCATAATTGATAAGCAACCATCAATTTAGCCTTAATTATGCTACCTGAACACCTGTGCAGTGAAACCTGGACCACATCTGTCTTGTATGGGTGTCCCCAGGAGATCTGCTTCTGACCTCCCTCTAGGTCCCCTGAGGGAAGAGACTGTGCCTTTGTCCTATACCTTGCCTTTCCCCTCCAGCACCTCAGGATCAGTCTTTGAAGACCTTTGAACCAAGGTGCTGCCATGGACCAGAGGGGTGGAACAGGAGGGACATGCAGGAGAGACTTTGAACCAAGGCGCTGCCATTGAACAGAGTAGTGACACTGACCAGGAGGGACATGCAGGAGAGAGGAGAGGAGGCAAAGGCTTGAAGACAGAGTTAGCTGTGTGGGTAAATATGCAAAGGAGAGGAAGCTTTGGCTTCTAGAAGTTTGTCACATCAGAAGAGGGACTTCTGCATGCATTTACTCAGTCATTTACTGTGCCCGGCACCCCAGCTCAGGCCACATTTAAAATCAAGAACAATGCTTTAGCCCAAGGAGGTGATGTGGGCTTTTTAAGTGAGGGATGTGACATTTTAAGGCACTATGTGTATTTGGGGAGAAATGTTGAGGGAATGGGTGGGAATTCTCGGGCTGCCCAAGTTTTACTGTCACGTGAGTGCCTCCATGGGTATGAATCTCAGATCCATGACTTAGAAAATATGGCCAAGTTCTGAGAACCCTCAGTTTTCTCACTGTGACATATGAACACGTAGAGTCTCTGTACCCAAGCTGGGAGGCGACATGGAGCGCAAGGTGATGACAATGATAGGGCATCGGGCATCAAAGTCTCCAAAACACAAAACTAGCCCCCCAGCACCCCACACCTCCATGTCCTGGCCCTGCCTCTACTCTCAACATCTTCTCAGCTCCAAAAGGAAGAATCCGCTAATATTAACACACGGAGACTGTTCCAGTGAGATAACAGCTGCAAAGTCAGATAGTAGACTGAGGATCAAAAATGCTGACTTGAGAATCTGAAGATTTTAAAACTGAAAATCCTCTTTTCCTATTGGATTAGTGACTTCTTTTGTTCTCCCTCCAAGAGCAGGAGAGCAGTAAGATGAGGAGATGATTTTAAAGCTACTCTCTTGCTCAAGGTCATTCAGTGGCTCCCCATTGCCAATAGGTAGGCACTAGCAGTCTCCTGGTCAGTTGTTCCTGATCAATCTACTCTGCAAAGAAACCTTTCATGCTCCCCCCATTGCCTATCAAATAATTCCTAAGCCCCCCTTCTTGCTCTGTCTCCTCATTGAATAAAAATAAAGCCACTCCCTAGTTCCTTAACTCACCCTACAGCTTGGCTTCTGGATCTCTGTGTAAGCTGTTATCACTGCCAATATACCTTAGAGGAACCTTCACATTTTTCCACTTGCCGTTGCCAGAAGAGAACATGTTCTGGCTAGTTGCAGAAGGGTGGAAGACATGTAGAGCAGAGCCACCCAGCAACCCACAGCCCCACTGGGAAAAGCAGAAATGTCCGCAGCTGCCTCATTGCATAGGTAGAACTGGCCAGCACAACTCATCCTCAGCCAGCCCGCAGATCTGTGAGGATGAATGCTTACGCTGTATGTGGATTTTATAACTATTTATTATGTTATATTTTTGTAGCAATAGCTAATCCAACTGCCTGACTAGATGTGCTCTCCGGCTCCTGAATTGCTGCAGCATTTTCATTGCCTCTGTCAGGGTACTTGTAGGTTAGGTTTGGTGGTATTGAGCAAAGTGACCAAAAGAAACAGTGGCTTAAACATGATCGGAGTTTATTTCTTAGTCTAACGAGGCTGTGCAATGGGTAAGCTCTCTGCAGCTGTGGCAGGCGGTGAGTTGGAACAGTGTGTATGTTTGGCCCCTCAGGCTTCAGGGCTGATGTCAGGGGTGAGTGGGAGAGGATATGCAGCCCAGACTCTTGAGGGCTGTGTTGACCATAAGGAAGAAGCTCTGTTTGCTAATTTGCCCAATCAGAAGAAACATCTTGTTGTGCATCTTCAGAGAACAAGGATGGATGCCAGTTGTCATTTAGTATCTTAGTTAAATGTGAACTGTATGCATTGGGCTCCTCCAGAGAAACAGAATCTATAGGACATATTTTGATTTGGAGGAAAAGATTTATTATTAGCAATTGACTGACATGACTATGGAGACCACAGAGTTCCGCCATCTGCCTTCTGCAAATTGGTGATGCAATTCAGTCCAAAACCATGGCCCGAGAGCCAGAGGTGCAGGTCCCATTCTGGGCCCAAATGCCTGAGACCCTACAAGTGCTTGAATCTGAGTGGACCAGGATTTCCCAGGGGAAGAACAGATCCACCGCTCCTCTTCCTTCTCATATTATTTGACCTCACTTCATCAGATGATGGTATCAATTTGAATGCTTAATCTCTTCCAGATAAACCCTCTCACACATACCCAGAAATATTTTACCAGCTCTACGGGCACCTCTTAGCCTAACACATCAACACATAAAATCAAGCCCCATGTTAACAACTTAGAGAGAATAAGACAACACACTTTCGTGTATCCTTCACTTAATTCAACCGCTGTCAACTCAATGTCAGTTTAGTTTCATCTATACTCCTCTCCCTGGGAGAGGTAGAAATCTTCAGATTTCATCAATATCATCTGTAAGTATAAGGATGTCATATATAAACGTAGCCACCGTTTTACTGTTATCTCATTCAAAAGACAGCAACTCCTTAATATCATTAGTATCCAGTCAGTGTTTGTATCTCCCCAATTATTTTTGTAGCTTATTGTTTCAATCACATTTTATAAAAATATTGGTGCTTTTGGTTGGCATATCCCTTATGTCTCCATTAGTTCTCCCTTGATCTCATTTCCTCCCCTTAAAATTTGTCTTTGAAGAATACGGGTGTGTTTATAGAGTTGCCATAATCTGAATTTTACTAACTGTAACTTGTGGCTTCTTTTAATGTGTTACCTATGCTTTCAATTGGAATACAACCTAGAGGCTTGATTCGTTTCTGATTAGTTTCTGATTAGTTCTTGATTAGTTTCTGGAAAGACTACTTCATAGATTATGGTGTGTTTTGTCTCATGATATTTTTCGTCCCAGTGTCTCTCTTGTGGTGATAGTCACAGCTACTCTGGGTCACAGCTTGGAGCTATGGTTTCATTAGAATGGTGTTTTATTATGTAATTTCTTCTTCATTTATTAACCAATATTTCTACAAAGAGAAATTTACCCTCTTCGAATATTTTATAAACTGAAAGAGTCTGTAAAGGAAAGGCAGGGCGCATGCTTGATTCTTTCAATTTAATGGTTGTTGTTTCAAGAATGATTTCCTTGCATCTTCCATGTCATCTCTTTTCCAGGGAAGACATCCCATACCATCCATTTCTCCAGGAAGTAACCACAGGACCCTACTTCACTTCCAGGGATCTTCAGTCTTTTACCTGGGCATCCAGGTGAGCACATTTCCCTATTACCAAAAGAAGGGGGTGAGGACCACTGGGTACTTGCTTTATTTCCTTTTTCATTTCCTCTTAGGTCCATCCTCATTTTCCTGTGGTTATTCTCTGGGTCTGGGGTGACAGTCCACACCCAGGCCATCTCTCTCTCATGGCGGGCAGTAGCAAGAACCCCCATCACATTTGGCACAGGGCTATGTGACACCAATCTCAGGACTACATTGCTCGAAGTGTACCTGATTTGCACAGATTTTGAAAACTGTGTCTACCTGATGTCAACACAGTGTGAAGAAGAATGGGAATTCTATCATTGGTCTTGGGAAATGGTTGATGTTCTACATCAATTGTCCACATGATTTGTATGTTGATTAAAGGGCAGGGTAGTCATAAACCAGACCTGATATTGGACTACAAAGGTGTAGTTCTCAAGAGATGCTTCCAGGCCCCGTCAAACATGATGTCCCATAGGGTTCCAACAACTCTTTTTCAGTGACCAAAGAGTGAGGAATAAAGTGTGGGTCAAAGGTAGAGATAACAGTACATTCATGCTTCTCCATAACAAATCAGATAGATTGACTGTCACCTCTCATTTTTTAATATTTCTTTCTGAGTCTTACATGCTAAGACTGCAAACATATACTAGATATAGAATTTGTCCAGGGACAAACATACAAAGAAATAGCCCCAGTGAATGAAATAGTTCTATAAATCTTTCTATTCTCAGGAATCTGAGTTCTTGTACTTTTGTGAACATTAACTAATGCGCAGGAGAGTGGAAAACAATCATGCCAAGGTGATGGGGGTAAAGGGCAAAAGAAGTAATATAGATTGTACCAGGAATATGGATTCTGGTTTTATCTCATGCAGGGATAATTTTGACCTTGCTTGAAATCCCCATGCCTGAGCCTTAGTAAGTAAAGAGATGAGCTTGCACTAATGAAGTTTCATTTTGAAGACACTATAGTATTATGCTTTTAAATTCTCTGCATTACTTACAGAATCTATAACTACTTCTTGTTTGATTTTTATAATAAACCTTTAGGTATGTCAGCAGGGCTTATAAGTATCCCCACCAACCTTTTGGGGATGATAAGTACAAGGCTGCTGATGATAAGTGTCTGCTCAAGACTTCATTAATAATAACACTCCTCCTCCACAATAGTTCTTTCTTAGCAGGAGGTTCATGCCTGTGTACTGATAAACTGATGAATGCGAACATCTGTCTGTTATGTTTCTCTGACAATGATTGAAGGCTACCGTTAATAGGTGGATTTCCTTAGGTTTACAGCACTGGTCTGTTTCTTGATGCTTACTTTTGTCTGACGGATATTCCATGTGATGGTGTAATTTACACTGGATACATGAATTAGGAGACCATTAATAGTAACAGGAGAGCAGGAGGTAGGGAACTAGACAAGATGACATGGAAAAGAGAAAAAAAATAATAGCTGAATAACCAAGCTTGAGTCTATGTACTTGACCAGTATGTATTTATGGATCCTTACGTTAATCCTGTGAGGAAGGTCATTGTAATCATGTCCTTTTTTACAGATATTGAAACTAAGACCTGGAGAAGTTAAATAACTTTCCCAAGTGAATCAGAATGTGAACCCAAGCAGCCTGATTTCAGAGTTTGTGTCCTTACGACTCTGCCAGCAAAGTTAGCTTGGGTGGTCACAAGCCTTTGTGAATTGTCTGGTATGAAGTAACATAAAGAAGGGGAAAAAAGGAAAGCCCACCCTAAACCCTCACTGTTGCTATTAGCAACAGTGGGTTTGAACTTTTCATAAATCAGTTTATGGAAAGAATCATAAAGATTTTCCATCCCTGTGGATTTAAGAATGCCTACTACCCTAAAAGTTTATTCTAAGATTATAGTTCAAGAAAAGCAACAAATGATAGGCATAAAGAAGTTCACTGAATGATTTGCAATAAT